>JAAIJJ010000304.1:1274-52152 GCA_020976545.1 Fusarium sp. Barmshour
ATAAACTTTAATTTAATATATATTTCCTATAAGATAGTATCTAAACTCTTTAAATTTAGCTCTATTCCTATATGCCTTAACCTCTTAGAAAATTACTTTTAAGAGTTATATTTATATACCTTTTATAAAGACATTTTCTTTTATATTAAATTAGCTTTAAAGCTAGAATATCTAAAATCTGTATTATTAGGAGAGATTTCTTTATATTATAATAATATTAATAATACTATACTAAAGAATTACTAGCCACTTTAGCTTATATAAAGAAATTAACTAGCAGTAAAGGATATTTATATCTTATTTACTTAGCTTTAGAAATTAAAGGATAACTATTTTAAATAGTAAGGATAGAACGAGAAGCTATATTATATGCTATTCTAATAGAGTTTCTATACTATTAAAACTGCATAAGGCAAGGCTGGCATATAGAAATAGCGGCAAGACCTAAAAAGGTTATTTCTTAGAAGCCACTAGATTTTCCCTTATCTACATAGCCAGGGATTTATATATAAGGATAAAGAAGAAAATCAGTTTATTTAGTAGCCTAGCGCATATTAGGGACTTATTAAATACTATACTAAGTCCTAATAAACTAGGACTCTTATATATCTATTACTAGTATCTAATATTATTCTTTATCTTATTAATAGCTAGCAATTAGTAATTACTTTATTTTCTAAGGGCTATATGCCTTATATTATATAGCCTAAATAGGAGTTAATTTAAATATTTAAAAACAAGCTTTATATTAAACTAGTTTATCTTTAAGAGTAAGTATTAGCTAGGGTAACTTAAAACCCTTTTTTAGTCCCTATTTTTAAATTAGATAACTCCCCTAAGAGATATTATTTTCTAAGGACATAGTATTTAATAAAGTAAATAGAAATTACTAAAATATTTAAAGAATATAATAAAGTTAATAAGTATATATAGTTTTTAAAGAAGGAGTTAGAAACCTATAAATATCTCTAATATAGTTAACTAAAATAATGCAAAAATTAATATTAAAATTATATTATAATTTAATTAAATACTGATTTAAGTTTAGTCTTAGGGGGTAAAGAAGCTAAGGCTACTTTAAATAAGGAAAGCCTAGTTATTATATAAAAGAAGTAGGTATAGGCTATATATAATATAAAAACCTAAATATATAAGCTTATTAAAGTATTTAAGTAAAGATATCTATAATAGGAGAAGTCTTATAATCTTATTTTAAAAGAGCTAAATTGCTGCCTAGAGAAAGTTAAATTATATTTAAATTAATAGTAAATACAGATAAGATAGTTATAGGTATATAAAAAAAGAACTTACCTAATACCTTATTATTAAAGCTGCCTAGTTATTATTATATTACTATAGGTAATATAAAAAAAAAAAAAGCAGCTATTAAGTAAACCCTATACTATAAGATATATTATAATACTTTAAAAATAAAATATATAACTAGCCTACCTTATTATATATATATAATATAAAATATTCTATTTATCTTCAATTCACCGCTAACCACTGTTTACGGCAAACCACCAGCAAAAAAGGGTCCCCAGGTCAGCTAACCCCAAGCTAACCCCAAGCTCCCCTAGAATTAACCCCAAGCTTAAACCCCCCTAAGCTTAATAACCCTAGGTCAAGATAAAACAAGGATTAATAGTATCACCACTAGCAATAACAAAAAGCAAAATAGGGTAAAATTAGAATTTAAACTAGAAATATTAATTAATTTATTTATTTACCTACCCATCTCTTCTTTACCTACCTATATAAATATACTAGTTCAGTTAGTTAATTAGTCAATTAATTAAATTAATTAATTAAATCAATACCATTAGTCTCTAACCCTAATAGTAATTATAATAATTATAATAGTAATACTAAGGCAGGAGGAGGCCAGGTTATCTAACTATACAAAGAGCTTAATATTCTTATCTACCTCCTCTACCTAGTAGCCATTAAGCCCGGCCTAGATCAGGTTAAGTACTATTACCGCAACTACCATAAGATAGCCAGGAGGCAACTGCAGGAGGTCATTGCATTTGCCGCCTCTTTCTCTGCATCAGGCTCCTAGCCGCAGGCGCTTCAAGACCTGGCCGATAAGGATATAGAGCTGCTAGCCAACAGGAGCCTACCGATTGCAGGGCTGGAGATATATGCAGGCTTTAGCTGCAAGAGCTGCTAGTACCTAACCCGTAATTAATCTAACCGTAACAGGCATTAGATACTCTCCAAATATCACGAGGAAGGTGACGACGAGGATAATAATAACGAGAATAATAAGGGCAAGAGGGATGCATAGTGGCGTAACTAGGAGCCGGTTATGCTTCAATCGCTTTGCAGAGCCCCCTACTTAAGATACTAGATCATCAAGGTGGCCCAAACCCGCCGTAGACGCCATAGAAGCAGTCAAAGTGGCAGGTACGGCAGTAGCAGCAGTAATAGTAGCAGGAGCAGCTCGAGAGAGGGCTCCGGTGGTATTAGTATCAGTGCCAGTGTCGATTCTGGGCTATTAAAGCTCGTCAGAAGCTGTGAGAAGGAGCTTGAAAAGGCCGCTGCCGAACAGAGGAGGAAGGTTAAGGCGCCGGGCGGCGTTGATCAGGAGTCCCGGTGGGTGCAGTTTATGAAGTAGGCAGCGCATTTGCAGGGCAAGGATAAGCTTGCGCTTCACTGAGCCGGTCTGTCGCCGATACCGAAGACAAGTAAGCTAAAGCTTTGGAAGCAGGAGGCCCGAGATGCCAACGCGAGGCTGCGAGCGTTAGCCGAAAGCTTCCGCCGTGAGCTGGCACGAGGGTTAGAGCGTCTCGATAGGGTGCCGGATGAGACGCTGAAGTGGCTCGGGAGCATCGACGTAACGAAGCCGGTTACGAAGCCGTTTGGGCATAAGCAGGAGGCGAAGACGATGATGGGACTAACTGGGAGATAAAGGACCAGCTTGATTTGTATAGACGTGATAGGCTGGCTTTGGATAAAGAGATCAGTACTGGGCACAAGATGGACAGTGGCAGAGAGTACACAGCGACCATTGGGTCATTACACGACTTTCCTCACCTCACGCATCTAAGCATCGGCATCATGCCACTTCTCGGAGAATACGATGGGTAGAAACCACCCTTTAGATCAAAGGAACCGCCCTACCGACTTGAAAAACCAGCAACTTTTCGACTGGTAGACATGTTGCCGCCTTCTCTAGAGTATCTATGCTTGTATGGGTATGCGCGGGGTGAAAGTCCAGATGTTGACGAGCATATTGATGAGCTTTTGGCTAAGAGGGATAAGAAGTTGCCGAACTTGAAGGTTATTAAGGGTATTGATGAGCGTGTGAGGGATATAAAGGATATTCTTTATGATATGGCCGTGGCGGAGGTTAATAAGGATGAACTTTATGTGCGAGGGGAAGGATTCGAGTCTGGATGGAAGAAGGTGGAAGAGCCAAAGCAGAACTAAGAGGTAGAGGACAAATGCTAGCTGTTACTTATATTGTAGAATAATTAATTCTATATTCTAAGCGGTTTATATATAAATGGCTTCATTGCAATGCTTCATCAGCTTTCGCTGAGTGGGGTTGCTCAAAGTCCGCGGTAGCGAAGCTAGGATCTGCAACTTGTTGAGGAGTAACGAAGAGGAAGGTTGACATATTAAAGCTTGAAAATATACTTAATGCCGACGCGCAGACAGGCACAGGACATTCCTGTTGTCAGACTCTGCTGATTTCTTGTGATATCGGCGATAGGTTCGCTTGTTTGAACATATTGGGAATCTAGTGGCATTCGGAATTCCGATCTGACTGGTCAGACGATCGATAGCGCATGGTAATATTTTGTGCCTCACCATTAGAGTGCAACTCACCAAAGCTCGTCAAAACGACCATATATCGCCTGTATTTCCATGTTCCCTGCAAGCCCGACGTATATTATCACATCGAGATTGCGAAAATTATACTTAACTTACATACTGACCAAGGACCGCAAAGATACCACTATATGACCATCGTGTATGACACGCATCTCTATTTTAAGCTCAATGCATTCACCCGTGTCGTTTAAGCGTCAGAGTAATATATTTAGAGGCTTTCAGGGTGAATGAAATTCTTCTGATCTTCTATGTAGGGATTGAGGATAAGCTTCAAAATTCCGCGCTGGTAGAATGAAATGAAGCGACCTTGTGAAAAGGGTTATTATTAGCGACCTGTGCTAAGTAGGGGCCTACACGCCTTGACATTTTGAATAGAAGCGACCTTAAGTACATCTGAGCTTTGAAGTCTTTTGAAATTTAAGTTGACTCTTGCATATTTCTCCTAGCTTTTTATATGCTTCGCGAAGGGGCTTGTAGGCGAGTTTCTCATCCCCGCGGATAGCGAGCTCGAGAAACTCGATCGCAACACGGCATCGAAGTTCTGTAAGGCAGCGTCAGCATGAAATGAATCAAAAATGATCCACAAATACAAAGTATTACCATCACCTGGGTCATGACCAGGAGTAAGCAGAATTGGCTCATGGTGACAATTGCTTCCTGGATCTGCTATGCCTTCCCAGACAGCGCTTCCAAAGAGATAAGCAGCCCGACCATCGCGTTCACCCGCGCGTTTCTTGAGATTTTCGATTTCGAGTGTGGATAGCTGGCACTCAGCAGGTAACTTGTTTTCCTTGATCACATCATCGAGCAGTTGGAAAACCTGCTCATTTATCCCGTCATCTGACATGTTTTGAAGCTGTTGTTGGATCGGAGGTGCCTGCAGGATTTCGATCAGCCTATCCTTGACAGCCATTGCCGACGGTCGTTGTCTAGGATCCTTGCTGCAGCATCTTCGCACGAGACTTGCAACTTTAGCATAGACTGGGTCGCTTTGATCAGAATCCGAAGGAAGAGTACCGGCCTTAATTGATTCCCTAATCTCAGTTACTTGATCGCCTTGCAGAACCTTTTTGTTTATGCTGAAAGGCGGTTTTCGGGAGATACATTGCCATATCAGGACTCCAAGACTGGATACGGTTTAAAAAGGTTAGTCGTTAAAGGGAAGGCGAAGCGGGATCGTACCTCCAGATGTCTGTCTGTATTGTATGCTGCCGAATTTGTTGCTTTTCTGGAGCTTCATATCGAGCATCGTACTTTTCTCCGCCCGTTATCTCATTCATCTGTCAAACCATCAAATCAGTGGTTTTCATCAATAGGAGCGTTATGAGTAGCTACCATCCTGGCTCGATCGATCTCCGTCAAGTACGGTACCAACTGCGAGTTCTCGGTTACCAACAGAACCGTTTGATCTGTCAGGCTTTTGAGAAGGATCTCCACTGAGTGCAGGTAAGTCATCGTTGTTGCAACATCAGCGGCCACCTTGACTCTATCCATGACCTCCTCTAGACACCCCTCATCTGAGAGCGCGCTAGCTAGAGATGGAGAGCCTCGAAGGTTTTGGAACACAAGCCAACGCATTCCATTATACCTTGCGATACCGTAGAATGGATGAACCAGACAACGTGCTGAGAGCTTGCTGTAAATTGCTACATACCTTGGACCCTTTTCTCCCGCGCGCATTAAGCTCTCCTTGACTTTAGTACAAACGATGGACACTGAATGAGAGTCTGAGACTTGGAGTGTCCCAATGAGCTCTTCTGATGTTTCAGTGGTGATCTGGAGACGCGCGTCGCCATCTTCAAAGTCCACGACTGCATCATCGGTCGCACCTATACCTTCTTGATTGTTCTTGATGTCCTCAAGGATGCTGAGCTTATCCAGAACCTCAGCATGATACTGGTCCGTTCGATCAAGTTGCAGTCGACTTTCGTCCAGCAACTTGAGAACATCTTCTTTCGAGTCAAGCTTTTCTTCTGTTAGCTAGTCATAAATACTAGGCGTCAAGATGAACAGACTGTGTTCTCAGCCGTCAAGTAAGTAGTCCAGACCAAAAGACTTTTTTCAACTCTGGGTAAACTGTCGCGCCAGAAGACTTCTAAAGCTTTGTTGGTCTTGGAATTTTGGCTGTTAATGATGCAGTTTTCAGCACCATCGAGTACAACACAGAGTTTTGGGAATACTTTGCTGTCGATTATGGATGTTGGCCTCTTTTGCAGTATGTCCCTCAACAGACAAACGATGTCACCAATTTCTTTACACTGGTTGTCTAATTCCCTCGCTCGGCCAATAATCCGCTCGAGCCTGTCAAAAACATCAGTGGCTCCGTTGTAAGCAGCGAGAGCCAAATCGGCCATTGTAGCTTTCGAGGTAATTTCTTCAGATCCGTGAAGTAGGTGGCGATACGTGGGGGTTTGCCGGAGGAGTTGATTCTTGGAAATCAGGCTCTGGGAACTGTGCTTATCAGGTCTTAAAAATCAGGCTCTGAGCCCCATCCAGTCAGAATGGTTTCATCATGTCTTTCAAGCCATGCCACGCGTTTCACTACCATTGGACGCCACTGCCTCAGCGTCACATTACCTTGTATGTTGGTCACCTTCTATGACTGAGCTGCGGGCGGCAGTCCGAAAACTGGTGATTTCCACCAAACCCATCATATCTTCGCCCAAATCTATAACCCATCAGTTCAAATTTATCAATTTACATCTTACAATGTCGCCTTATGCTGAGACTACAGCGTATATCGTCCCCTTGATGGACTTCGAAAGGAGTCTAGTCATGGAAGTCCAGGCATACGTTGGTAAAGAAGGGACCATAAACCAGAGCAGTGACTTGAGGTCTTTTGAGATCTGGAAATGGAGCCAGCTCTTGCAAGACCTCTTGAGACATTACCTTGACACTGAAGAGGATGTTTTACGTTTTGAGGCTGGCGGTAGCCGTTCTCGGGCATATGAAGCATGTTTCTTTGGGCTTGAGAATGACGGCCACTTTGCAAAGCATCGTGCTCGAATGATGCAAATTCGAAACTCGAACGTCACCTTTGTCGATGACTTGGCTGAGAAGCCGTCTTTATCAATCAGAGCAGTCCCTGATCCGAATGATCAAGGATATTGGAGGACTTTAGACAGTATCGTTGACGAGTTCGGCCGGCCATGGGATACTCCCGATGAATTTGATCTCCATCGCGGAAAGTTTGACATCTTCTCTTTGATCCGCATATATTTCCTTCATAGTCTGTCACCTCTCAGTGCTACTATGATTAGTGATAGTGTCACCAACCACGATGTCTTTCTTGAACACTATACTGTTAGTCCTAACCAGAAGACCGGCCATGGCGATAAATTCCAGGCTCAAAATGCTTTCATCCATCGAATAATCAAGAAAGCTAAGAAGCCTGCAAACATACTCTCAGATGAAGAGCTCATTGTACGTCTTCGACTATTTTCTGTAGACAAAGGCTAATTCCCCACAGGCGCGTATTTTGAATCCCACTGAGAAGGAAGCCCAGGCGAGCAAAGATATAGTACTTAGTACCCTATCCATTGCGCCTGAGTTAAATGTCTGATTGTTATGTAGGGCTCTATGCTTTCATTTGCTGCTGCGACCAGGCAATACCCTGATCCGAGAACGTATCTGAGCTATATACCATGGGAGGATTTGAATCACACATCCAAGACAAGTCTGGAGGACGTCCTTCTGGGACCTGACAGGTATCCAATTAATGAACAAGTCATTGTTGGATGGGTGACTTGGAAGCCACCTCGTGATGGATTCGCTTGTAACCACCACCTAAATGTTGAGGATGAAACTTTTGCATACACATTGAGGACTGGTTGGAATCTTCCTGGCCACAGTGTTAGCGGCAAAATAGTCTTCTCGCTGACTCGACTCGAACATAGCAAGCTTATCTCAGAGCTGGATAGGTACTGGTCTACCTGGGTAAGCCAAAGGCTTGACTAGCCTGTTCTTCGTTATGATGCTAACATTTTCCCTAGAATGACTGTGCAATAACAAGAAGTCCCACCGGTGAAGTTTTAGTTCTAGAGACAGTACCCGGCTTACGATTCAGAGGTAGAGCAGCTAGATTTGATCATGCTACTGCTGTAGCCCATCTTAGGAACATGATCGAATCTCATGCCTCGGAAACGCTGGATCGAACCTATGTCAAAGAACTACTTGGACTAGAGCCTGGATACAAACCACTGTTCGAAAACTCACTAAGAGTCATTCATGCAGAGCAACTATCCCCAGTTGATTGGAACCGTCCTATCGGGTCAGGACGCAATGGCAGAGTCTATGCATCAGCTTGGAAACATCCAGGGGGGTTTCTTTCGACGTCAATGCCTTGCCAAATTGAGGTTGTTTTGAAAGAGATCACGCCAAATGACTGTCAGGTTTCTTGTTCGTTACAGAAGTTTATGAAAGAGGTCTGTTTTCACGGTAACAAGCCACTGTTTGTACGAAAGTATTGCTAACCAGCTATTCTTAGTTGGATTCAACCTACGCAGCCCTTGGCTCACAGCCAATGTGCTGTGTCAAGTTTTTTGGGATCACCCAAATGAGCCTTCTGCTAGATGAGAACCCTAGGCTGCTCTTTGTGTTTGAGCGTGCCACTCGTGGCCATGTTGAGCCATTCCTACTATGGCATTTATCGCCCCTTAGATTCTATGACTCTTGGAGAGCACTAGCAGATTGCTTCGTTTCTGTCGCAACTGGCCTAGCATTCATTCATAAACATGGAGTCGTCCACAGGTATGCTGACCAACATGAGCAGCTTTCTAAGATTCACAAGCTAATCTTTGTAAATAGGGATTTACACTTGGAAAATATCCTTGTTATGGACGAATTATACCCAAACGATGT
This sequence comes from Fusarium sp. Barmshour, assembly GCA_020976545.1. Classification (NCBI taxonomy): domain Eukaryota; kingdom Fungi; phylum Ascomycota; class Sordariomycetes; order Hypocreales; family Nectriaceae; genus Fusarium; species Fusarium sp. Barmshour. Next base: position 9,981 of record JAAIJJ010000304.1, read on the forward strand.
TGAAATTCCTCACGCGTTCAATTACCTCATCAGTGACCTCGGTGAAGGGAAACAGCTGACTCAACAACTAACAAGCCTGATGAGTGGCGAGACTGCTTTTGCTAGCTATGGTGCCATTGACTTTCGAGCACCTGAACAATTACAGGGCCTACCCAACATAGACGCCTTCGCAGCTGAAGTCTTTACTTTCGGCGTTGTGGCATGCAAACTTCTGAACTGCAGATCCCTCGTGAGTTCAGTCGAAATACCAAGCCATATCAGAGACAGTGCATCAGAAGACATAGCTGAATTTAATCATAAAAAGACTGAGAAGAAGGAGCTTCAAGACGGGCATATCGTTCCGCGAGCAATTCGTAGGGTCATATCACGTTGCCTATCGCGCAGAGGCGTTGACCGACCCGACATGAACCATATTTTGAATGAGTTGGAAGACATTACGTCAGATTTCACAGAAGACAACATGGACGGACAAGCAGGGCGAACTGTGGACTGGTGTTATTGGGATTGGGAGGCAACCTTCCGTGCTGCACTGAGTGACGGCGATTCTGACTCGAACTCAGATTCTTCCGAAAGTTCTCGATCTTCCGACTAAAGAACAAAGTGTCGAAGGGTCATGCCAGGTCCCATTCACTAAGTAGCTATAATACTAGCTATTAATTTTTTATTAAATAGTTATAATTTTACTTTAAATCTCATATATATAAATGGCTTTACTGTAATGCTTCATAGCAGCTTCAGCTCGCCATGTCTACCGTCCACAAACGGATACGCAGTCCATGCTATTATTGGTCAAAAAGCTCGGAACAGCCCCACTGCGTGATCGTCATTGCAGGATGCCGATCCACGCGTTGTGTGTCACTGAAACGAACTGGGTTCCTTTCATCAATCTGCCACGGCAAATTATCTTCTCGTCAAAGCCAGCTACTCGCCCGCTCGACTCGATAGTCACCATCTACCACATGCAATCCTTCCTTCAGTACAACCCCACATATGCCTCTACTAACCACTCGCCACCACGTCAAAACGGGCTGCCGAACCTGCAAGTGCGTTACCCTGCCTCCGCAGGTAAACTTGGTACTAACCACTCATAAAGTGCCCGAAAGATCAAATGCGACGAATCCAAGCCCTCATATAAGCGCTGTATATTGTCACGCCGCGTCTATGGCGGTTATCAAGGCACAGCTAGCCTGATATGCTACCGCCCAAACCAAATATCTGCATGCAATTAGAAAGAAGGCAGAGCGTTCTAGTTCTTTATAGAAATGGTTAGGCCGGTCCTCTCGGGTCCTACTAACTCTTACTTCTAGATATATCTAGTTATACAGTTTAGCCACTTTAAGCCTACTATATGCCATACTATTCTATTAATTAGCTTACTTTATAAAGAATTTACTAGAGGCTTTTATATTACTTAGCAGGTTTATAGTAATACCTTTGCTATTAATTACTATAATACAGCTATAAAGCATATTAAGTCTGCTAGTAATAAGTAAATAATACTAGTTCTCTATATACTTTTTATTTATATTAAGTATCTATAAGGAGACTTTAATACCACTCTGCAATACTATTATTATAGTATTATAATTCTTAATAACTCTTTATATCTAAAATAGATATATTAGTATCTTATTCTTATATTTAGATATTTAAGTATAATGCCATTTTTCTTTAGCAGTGGCAAACTACCGACACGTCTTCTGCAGCTTATTGGATTCGAGATACTAATGCCTTTAGAGTTTAGTAATGCTTGAGAAGCGCAGATAGTAATTAATGAATTAATGATTTAGATAATGGGGTGCCTATATAATAGTAATAATAATAGGATTGCGCTAGCTTTGTTATTAGAAGACTAGGATTATAAGATAAATTACCTTAAGTATATACTTCCCCTATCTATAACTGCAGATAAATACGCTATATATGGAATGCAATTTAAGCATAAAATAGCCAGAATTTACATCTAATAGCAAAAGTCATATATAGAAATATAGTAGGATTAGTATCTTAATATTTTTTACAATACTGTAAAATTGGCAGAAGAAGCTTTCCTCCTTTTAATAGCACCAGACCACTAATGTATACCATAATCAAGCTTTGCTTTAAAATAAGTTAGTTATTAATGCTATTCTTTATTATCCTTAAGTATCGAGACCTAAAAATTCGTTATATAGCATTATCCTAGATAGCGCAGCTTAGACCGGCTAAAGAAGGCTTATTTGACGTAGGGACTCTATATAGAGTTGGAAGACGTCTTATTGAGCTGGAACACGATACATCACTTAATGATGCCGAGGAACTTGAAAGTGACGCTGTACCGCCGGAGGAGAAACGCTATTTCGCTATCCCGATAAATCACGAGTTGGAAGTCATCTCTGAGAAGGACGGCACAGTCAGTTACAGAAGACAGGTCAAGTTCCTCAGAAAAGACATAGAGGATAACGTAATTGCCCGAGAGGAATATATTTATGATGGTAAGCCTCGTGGATGCAGCGTTAAGATTCCGCCAATGAGGTGTGCTTATCGCCTGTAGGATGATATATCTTTGGAGTGTAACAAGCTAGATTATTTACTTTGAACTGCATTACGTGTTCCTTACCATATGTGTCGGCCGTGATTCTCTTAAAGATAGATCCAATCCGCTGGACGGTTAAGGATAGGCCTTTGTATTTCCCGGACGCTCGACTGTGGGAATATCCCGAGAGTCTTCTAAGCTCAAGTATAAGTTGCATGATATTTCAACAATGGAGTCTCGATATCGACCACTGAAATCGATTGAGATTTGGACCTTTCTGTCAACAACTATGTGACTTGTCAACACTCTCATTTTCCATGTCTTCTGCCATTTTGTTCCTCAGTTCTCTCAGCTATTTACTCCTGCTCAGATTAAGACCATCACCGCACAAGGTATCGCTGTACTGCAACATTCTTGAATGGACTTTGCGGTTTTAAGGGATGAAGTCCTTACCTTAGCTATGAAACTGGATCTGAATTTACCGATCTCGGCACTGCCTATAACGAAGAAACGGAAAGCTAAGAGTTAAGCATCAGCAGCCTCGGTAGTAAATGGGTCGAATGATACCTGTTGCTCTAGAACTCAAGCGCCCTTCCCAGCCTGGAATACGTAACCTATAATAAACTGAAGGAGTGTGTGGTGCATGACCTGAACAAGTATGCAGACTCTCTCCAGACGACGTACCCCGACCTTAGCGCCTTTAAAGCTGCGGGCGGCAAGGTCATCCACGTCTACGGCGAGTCAGATGACTCTATCCCGGCTGGCTTATCAGTATACTGCTACGACTCTGTGCGCAGCGTCATATTTCCGGATAAGAGCTACAATAAATAAGAGCATGACTGCTCTAGATGAATTTTACAGACCGTTCCTCGTCCCTGGCGGAGCTTACTGTAGAAGTAACTCCAACCAGCCTCGTGGTGGCTGGCCCTAAACCACGTTGCAAACTGCTGTTAAATGCGTTGAGGAGGATGTTATTCCTGAGACTCTGAAAGGTACTGATGGCATTGTTACTATCTGCCGCTGGCCTCTTCGTCCTCCCTGGTCCAGAAAGAATTTTTCATGCTTTTGATCTGACCTTGCTATTCCTGACTAAGCCTGATCGACACGGTTTCACCGCCTTAAGAAAAGCTGAGACCCCGTTCTGATCCTGTCGTACAAAACGACCATGCCAAATAGGATTAAAAACGTAAGGACCCTACATTAGGGCCTAAGGCAATAGGGCTTATATACTGTTCAATAGATCCCAACACAACAATAGTTCATTCTTCATCATCAATTATGAATCCCCACACAGAGCCACGACCTGCGGCTTCGATCAACACTACACCCTCAGAACTTCTCCATCGTATATTTGATTTTCTGCTACACTCTAGGGATCCAAATGAACCAACGGCTGCTCGTGTTGATGACATCCGCTCCCTCCGCTTGACATGCCGACGTTTCTGCCAATGGGCCTCACCGCTGCTCATCCCGGAAATAAGTGTCTATATGACTGAGACGTCTCTGGAGCGCTTGAAGAATGTTTCTAGTCACCAATTGATCAGATCTGGGGTGCGCAGCGTTCACGTCAAGCTCCCATACTACGAACAACGCATGGCAGCCGACCTCACCCACTTCGCCTATTCTCACATCGCAGGTATGAGTCAGCATCTTGACCACCTGAAAGATGTGATCCGGGGCGAACTGCACGAGAGGCTATCCTACAACGTGCCCGATTGGGTCAATTACGAAGTACTTGAAAAGGGCAAGGATATCATTTCTGCTTGGAACTCAATTTATACCGCAGATCCAGAAGACCCGCAGCGGGACTCGGATGAACACATCGAGTATCGGAAAATCCTAACAGATGCCCATCGTGAATATCAGCTTTTGTTTAAAGCGCAACAGCAAATGCGAGAGAACGGGACCTTCCTCACCACCATTGCTTCCGCCATGGCGAGAATGCCTCACGTGGATAGGTTAGAAATCACTGATGGTGAAGATGCTGTTTTCAAGAGAGATGCCTATCTGATCGACCGAGACTACCGCATATCTGTACGAGCAGTCATGTTGAGACCTCATACCTGGTCAGACGCTTCAAATCTCTACCCCGACCCTGATTTCGAACCACCAATCGAGTTCTTACACAAGCTTCCAGTTGAGATACACAGAGCAGGAGCAACCTTGCGAGAGATGAAACTCCAGTGCTCTGCGCCCTGCAGCTACGCCAATCTCTCCATGTCTCCCTCTGAGCGAGTTTCACTCATCGAATCGCTCCAGAACTTGCAAACGCTCACTCTTGACGCAGTGAAAGGTTCCATGACGGGATGGTTTTTCGACCATCAAGAGGATGCGATGGATATAGTTTCAGACTTCCTCTCAGCACTTCTCCAGCCTTCTGGTCTCGAGAATCTCACCATTAACTTTTTTAATTTACGCAGTTTGAATGATCTCCTCGCTGGAGCACATAACAAGCGTTTAAAACGGCTACATTTGGTCGGGGCTAGGTTAAAAGCTGGCAAACTCGGACAATACCTGGCCCGTGTTGAAGGTCCATGTGATGTTGTCCTGGAACATGTGGAAATACTTGGTGGGAGATGGGCAGACGAAGCTGATGAACTGCGGGGTCTGTCAAGAGCCTCGACTACAGTTATTCAGCCCTTTGGCGACGAATTTCGTCGCGGGCGGTCTACAAACGTGTGCAATGTTGAGGAGGAGAGGATGCTTAACGATTACCTCCAGAGAGCAAGTTCTGTGAATCCTCTCAGAAATAGGAACATCTAGTATGGCACTGTATCTAGATTTATGAACCGACTATGGCATTTTATGACACTGCGACTCGACAAGGACTGTTTGGGAGTGCATGCCCCGTACCGAAACAGGGCGGAATGGGGATCCGAGGCGCGGAACCATAATCTGACGCTACTCTACCGGAGCCGAGATAAGCGCTGGCCTCCAGTCAGCCCAAGGCTTTTCAGCTGCCCAGGTTGGGGGCATGACCCCAGTAGATGGAAATGAACTACATAAGAAGAGACAACCCCACTATCCTCATCACTCAATTGCATACCACTCTGACGAGAACCACCATATACCGGCACCATGGACTTTTTAAATCGCTTACTCGGTAGAAATACCGATACTAAGTATAAGTATCGCGGCGCCAAACTCCTAAAAGAACCTCTGATGCCATGCGAAATTGAGGAAATGCATAGGAAGCTGTATCCCGATATGCATAGAGATAACGCATAGGAGCTAGAGCCTAATTTTAACCCTTGCAACTGGAGTATGCCCTATACTTAATTGCTGGAAGAAAAGTTCTCTGCTGTCGGCTTGCTATAAGATGCGTAATCGGAATTATTGCTATTTAGTAAATTGCCACTAGAGGTATGCATGCAGATCTGGCGCCTTATTATGGGGAATTATAAGGTGCACTTGACCGTGCATTGTGGCAGACTTAAGCAGTCTGCGTTTAAGTCAGAGAATTATCAGTGGTTACCGCAGAGAGGACTCTTGAGAGTCCCTCTGATTTGTCGCGCAGCGTATGTATTCCCCCATTTTGATCGTGAAGCAATTCTGACTTTATACCTTAAATACATGGAGTCCATCTCGTACCTCTACTCTAATAACACCTTCTGCTTTGGCTTCGGCCAAGCCAGCTTAAAGTTAGCGCTCTTATCGCTAGATACTATACTTCCTAAGTAGCATATTGCTTCCATATAACATATCGAAGTCAGATAACATCTATATGCCAGTATAAGTTAGTACTATAACAGCTACCCTTAAGCCTAGGATAGTATACTAGATATCCTAGTGCCTGAGACTAAAACGCTATAGAATAATGTTTGCACTGAGCTCGTCAAACTATCGCATCTGCGGATACTGCGGATTATAGTCTGGCTATCTGGTGATAGGAGAGCGCAGTTTGTGGGGATAGAGAGAGACATACTTGCGCCGCTTCTGGTAATAGGACATTTAGAGCGGTTTAATGTTTATTTGCCCTAGAAGCAAGATAATACTGAGATGTAGAAGGATACGCCGTTTTCGGTTTCTAGGCGTTTCAGGGTCAAGGAGATGTATGGTGTGAGCATTCCGTTACTCGATGATGACTTTTACTGGTCGGGCTCAGCTGCTCAACATAGGATATATAGGTGAGCAGTTTTGCTAGCCAAGAACATATTATTAATTATGGATAAGTTGGTCATATAGAAACTTCAATTCGAAGATGGCGACCTGTAAATGTTTCCAGACAGCCAGTGCTGGGTTTGTGAAAGGCTTCAATAAAGCAAACTAGTCGTAACTCTGCCAGCGGAGTCTTTTCCAAAGGCATAAAAAGGGAAATGCGAAGAATTCATCGCAGGCAGTCTTGTGGCGGTAGAAACCATGAATCTAGGCACCTTCTCTTCCTCCTTGAGTTTCCATCTCATGCACATCCTTGCAGAATTGACAGTAGAACCGCCACCTCGTTGCACCGTAAACCCACCCAAGCCCATCAACATACAACGGATAGAGACCATCATGAGACTGTGGCCGAATATCCGAACACATACAGCAAACCCCGTACCCGCTGCAAAACCCTCTTCTCCAGTGTTCACAAAGCACGATCGCTGATCGAAGTATATCGTACTCTCTCTCTGCTTTCTGGCATCCCTCACAATACTCTGCCCATCTTGGCGCATCGCGGTCCCAGCCTGTGGCGTCGATGTATCGTGGGTAGCGACCGTCTGGGCGCAGTGGCCGTGAGTCCGCGCAGGTGCAGCACTGCCTTGGTGTTCGGTATCTGGTACAGTAACGCTGTTGATAGTGGTCGCAGGGGCGATGATATGTGTAGAATGTGCATTTTTGTATTTTTGAAGGCTCGCCGTTTGTTTGTTTCTGAAGACGATAGGGCATACTGGACTGATGCAAGGGCACACTAATTCAAAGGGGGCTTGTGACGGCGAGGAATAGACGTTGTACTTCTGGGGCTGCGGAGGGGATTATTCAAAGGGTCTAGCATTGCATCTACAAGATCATAGACTGTATTTGAAGTTGGAGTCATCTTTTGTCCATGTTAGATAGCTCCGCGGGGATTGAGTCTTGGTGACTCATGCGCAAAGGCTGCCTGATTAGCATTGATTGGAGTAGTCTTACCAGTGGCTGTGCTTGACTAGTGAAGGCCTAGCGGCACCTAATCCATAGGGATGAGATGGGCAATGGAACTAATTCCGCTCAATTTCCATATTCCTAGTCACCCTCTCTCCAGCAACTCTTCATTTTTTACCCCTAATTTCCAACCTACATCTTAATCAATTTCATTACTCACAGAATGACACACCTTCCGCAGCATCCAAGCCATGTACAGGACACATGGTGGCAAAGCTATGAAAGAAGAATCGACGACAAATTCGAGTTCTATTCCATGCCATTGACCTTTTTGCTATGCTGCTGTGGTTGCGGGATACCTTGCCAAGATGTTTGGAACTATTCGCGCCAGCTTCCACAGAATATCGTGCATGGCATCCGTCGCAAGGCCAAGGCTAGAAAACACCGCAAATACCATCGAGATCTGGTAGCTGGACTCAATACTCCCATTCCAAGGCCGACGGGCATTCAATCAAGAGAAGACGAGCAGCTTCAATCGTGTCTATTCAGATTACCACTGCAAGTCCGTATGTGCATATGGGAGTACTGCATTGGTCAGAGGTTTATCTATGCGCCCATCTACAACCGCAGCCGTAATAGTTTTGTGACACGCGTTTCTTCTTATCGAGAGCCTTGGCCTTTGGAAATACACACACGTCCTCAATCAGGCCTCACCGAAACTTTGGCTTCTGCTTCGCGACCTCTGGACATGATCTTGCTACCTGATATACGGGCAGAGCCGGAGTTGATAGAACCGAAACAATCAGTGGCATTTGGCAGCGTTGGAGCATTTTTTACGGACGAACAAACCACTGCCTCTAGCACAAAATGGGAGAGCTCAGAGCTCCTCTTGAGCTGCAAGGCTATACACGCCGAGGCCGCCCATGTACTGTTTGCACACAACGCATTTTCGTTTACATACCTACCACATTTATCTGCGTTCAGATTACATCAAGGTCCACGTTGGCACTACTTGCGCTTTCTGCACCTAGATCTCATCCTCGGCCCATCCGTCAACATTCCAGGTGTTGTCGATCGGCCTGCCTGGAGAGCATTATGGACCATGATCTCGAGGGAGAGTACTGGTCTGCAGGTGCTAGATGTTGGCATCCATGTTCCCATGAATTATACTGTTGAACGATGGCTTACCTATCGTGGCAAAGGCTGGAGAGCTCGCGATCGATTCTTTCAGAACCTCCCGGATTAGGCTTATGATTTGAAGGTGCTTCGGGATCTCAGATATGCCCGTTTTGAAGTGGACGCTAAGCGACTTGCGGAATTTCGTGATTACGCCTGGTAATTATTGTTTGCGTTGACAGCCTGCCGACGATTAAGTTTATATAGGAAATTTCATAGCACTAGCAAGATATAGGTATTGTAATAATTAAAATAAGTAACTGCTAATAATTAGCATTTTAGGCACTATAATAGCTATAGTAAGTTTAAAATAGATAAGAATATAAAAGAAATACTTATAAATAAATTAATATTAATATTAATATATAAACTTATTATATTAGTAAGTATATAATAAATTTACTTTAAGGTTATTTTTTTTAATAATTATTAGGTAATAGGGTTTATAAATATAAATTAATTTATTATAATTAATTAAAATATATTTTTAACTTATAAAGTTTAATAATAGCTATAACTATATATCTTATTATATTTATATTATATTTAGCTTAAATTACTAATATAAAGTAAAGGGGTTTAAAGAAACTATTAATATTATATAATAGCTTATAATATATAAAGGTTAAGTTAAGACTTTAATTTTATTAAATTTATTTATAATAAAGTACTTTATATATAAATTAAAACTCTAGCTTTTTAATTACTATATATACTAAATTATAATTATATAAAAGTAAATAAAGCTATATCTTTATAATGCTTTATATAGTCTTAATAGTTATAAGATTAATTTTATATAAAAGTAAGTATTTAAGTATAATATCTTTAAGGGTTAGTTAGAGGCCTATATTAATTTACTACTTAGGCCTAATAATATATTATTAATTATAACTTTAAATCTGCTAAATATAAGAGGTATTTAATATAAATTTATCTTAAAGTAAAGATATTATTTTAGTTTTATTACTTATATATAGGCATAAAGTTAAGATAAATTTAAAAATATCTTAAGGTTAAGTATAATTAAAATATAAAACTTAAAAGTAAATATTATTTAATTATTATAATAAATAAAAAAAGAAGTATTAGTTTATAGAAAATAAAAGTTTATTATTAATAATTATTTTTTAATAACTTAAGAAATAAGCTATTTAAAGTAATAAAAGGGCTAAATCTTAAATAATTAAGGGCTTAAGATAATAAGTTATAAGCTATAATTTAAAAGGCTATTTATATATTTTAAAGTAAAGGTAAAGATATTTAAAGTTAAGAAGTAAAATATATTAATAAGAAAAATAACTTTATTATATTAAACTTATATCTTTATTAGCTTAAGTTTATTATTTATTTAAAAGATTTTAATAAAAAAAAGGACTTTTTAAAGGGCTTAATTAGGCTATTAGTTATGCAAGTAGGGACAGGGTTAGCGGGATTATAAATATCTTAGTTAAATTCAAGCGCTAACTAGAGAATAATAATTAAAATCTGCTAAAAATCAACGATAGTAGATAAGTATATAAAAAGTAAATAGAAGCATAGTCCAAGGCATAATTAAATAACTAGTAAGTACTAAATCTATTTTAATCTTAATTTACGCCTTCTATCTTATTTTCTCTACTATATCTTATTATTAATCCTGTTTAAGACTTAGGCCTGTTAAAATGCTACTTACTAAATAACATTACACCCTTATTCGTGGCTTACAGCGGCGACTAATATTATTGCGTTTAAATGCATACAGTACCCTTACCAGTCTCCTAGAGCTAATATAATAAAGAATAAACACATATGCTAGTTTCACTTTAATTTCCTAACCTAAAGGGAGATACAAACTTATATAAAGCTCAGGGTTAGGAGCAAAGCAGTCTAATAATAAAGGTACCCTCTAACTATATTAATAGTCTAGCTAAAATAAGTTAAGTAAAGTCTGTAAAGAGATAGTAAGTCTAGTAGTTAGAATATAATAGTTATTATCTTATTAAGGCAATTATAAGATTATAAAAAGTATATATAATACTATTATTCTTAATATAGATATAAGTATTAGATATTAGACTTATTCTTTCTACAGAACTACTATATAATATATTAGTCTTTAACCTAGAAGTAAAAATAAAATATATTTTACTAAATTAATATAATAATATTAGTAGTTAATGTTTTACTATTATATTACCTGCCTTATAATCTTAATTAATTATCCCCTTATAAGAATAGCTAATTATAAGAACTAATACCTATAATAATACTCTCTTTATATTATTATTAATAAACTATAAAAAGTAAAACTATTAGGTATAAACTCTATCTATATAAATATAAACATTATAGGCAAATATAAATATAACTAAAATAAAATAAATAAGCAAGCATTCTAATAAAGCTCCTATTACTACTTATATAGCCAAGGAGCATAGTTATTAACTTTACAGAAAGTTATTATATATATACTATTATAGGTTATTATATACTCTTAGCATAAAAAAGAGCAGATAAGGCTGCCTATAAGCAAGATTAATTAAGATAATATCATTTAGCAGCCTATTAAAACAATAATACATATCTAGATAATTTTTATCCTTATATTATAAGTAGTAACCTATTAAATCTTCTAGGAAACCAACTTATAGAAATAGCTTAAAAAGAAGGTTCTATTCTCTATATATATCTTTTCTCTTTTAACCTTAATATTAGGCTAACAGTTTAACTTAATAGCATATAATAATAAATAGCGCAATAACATTACCTTATATTATTATATTAATAACTAACCGGTCTCTAGTATTCTCTAAAGAAGCCAAACCCTACCCCTTATTTAGTTAATTATAATAATATATAACCTAATAATATAAGTAAACAAGGCAACCCTGTAACCAGATATATCTATATAGCCAATTAACTAATATATATATCCTAATGCTATCTACCTTATGGCATAATGTTCTAGAACCCCTACTTATTAAAATATAGTAATTATAGAGGATAAGGTAAAATCTATCTCTATAGCTAAAGTACTAAGCTTAAATCCTCCTATATAAGCTAAATAACAAGCTATTTATAAACTTAGTTATTCTTAAAAGGACCCTGCCCTATCGCTATATACATAAACGCATCTCTATATCTAATAATACTATAACTAATAGCACCTTATAAAGGCATAACAGATTGTTAAGCAGTTCGATATTACTTAAGAACTTCTGCCTATAGCTAAATTCTTAGGCCTTACTTTATATAATAACCCAGCCTTACTTATTTCTGCTAATAAGGCTTAGCTTAGACCAGGCTGCTAACTAGATAGCAGGCCTAACCCTAAGTCTAGGGCTAAAGTAATACTCTTCTTATTATTTCTATGCAATCTTACTGCATATATAGAAGATAAAAATAATAATAATATATCTAAGAACTTCAGGCTTACTAATAATATTATACTAGACCTATTAATCCCTATATTACTATTATTAACTAGCTCTACTTAGTATAATAGTTAATTACCTTAATATAGAAACTCTAATTCCTTACCAATACTAGTCCTCCTAGCCTTATTACCTTTACCTTTATTTAGTCTATCTTTAATACTATTAGTAAGTAAAGATAAATCTATCCTAACTAATAGGCTATTAGTAATTTGGGCCAAACTGCCAACCTCCGAAAATAGCATAGGCTAATAGTAATATAGGGAAACCCTGTTTAGTAGAGACAGGACAGACGACAGGGAGGCCAAACTACTAACCCTAAGCTACTAACCTTATAAGCAGCTAATTACAGACTTAGAGTTAACCCTAAGTCTCTACTTTAATCTAGGGTAAACCAGGATAGGAAATAAAAAAATAAAAAAAGTAAAGTAAGAGGAAAAAGATAGATAAATAATATAAGATAAAAAAGGAAAAAAAGAGGCTAGGATAGTCTATCTATCTATTTATATTACCTCTTTCTTTTTCTCTCTATCCTATCTTAATTTAAAAAGGCTATAACTAATTAGCTTAATTTATCTAACTATATATATAACCTAACTAATTAACTATAGCTATAATAGCCTAATAGTACCTGCCAGACTTACTACCTAGTAATACTAATAGTAATACCTATTATACTAAGGTATTAGGGTTGGGTTTATCTATTACTATAGGTAAGATTAAGTCCTTACTATTGCATATATAATTTAAGCCTTATTGTTATATATTATATAATTTGTCTAAACTTATAGGTAATACAGACCCCAGTCCCTTATATATATAATTAAGTCCTACTCCTATTAAGTATTAGAATCCCCTCTTAACTTCTTAGTTCCTATTAATTAGAATTCTTATCCTCTTCTTCCCTACTTCTATTATTATTATTATTATTAATATTACTATCTTTACTATCTTTATAATAATATCTATAGAGAGTAGACTATTGGCAAATTAATATTATCCTAATATTAGCATCTCCTCCTATAACACTGCCTAATTCCTCTATAAAACCTTATAAAGGTATATAAACACTAAGCAGTTCTAGAATAGACGTTTTTTGCAGGCTATATAGATTACCATCTATAGCTATTTAAACCCTAGGGACTCTTAAGTCCTTAGAAAGATCTTATATATTATTATCAGGAAGAAGGGGCTTTAGGACAGGCTAGATAATATACTTATATAATGCCTTATAAATCTCTAAGAGGTTGGGGAGCTTGTCTGCAATAGCAAGCGCTATGGCATGAAACTTATCTTCTTTTTTAATGCCATCGGTTAGATAAATCTTATTATAGCATATAAAGAGGCTCCTAGAGATAAAGATATAAATACCAGCGCTAAAGACGTCTGCCATTACTGTTAGTAGTTGCCAGGCATAGATCTTCTTGGCTAAGGTGCCTTTAGGAAGACTAAGCTTCCTGCTAAAATACTTGGCTATCCTCGTTAAAAGTGCTAACCCTATATTAGTATCTATTCCATTCTTAATAAGAAAGTCTTTAATATCTCTATTTAACCCTATTATAGCTAGGCTTAACTAATAATTTTATTTATAAATAAGTAATACTTTTATATTAATTAATTAAATATTATTAATTATTATTATATTAGGGCTGTTATACTAAACGGCCTAAGCCTAATATAGGGTAAAGCTAGATAGTGTTGCTAGGCCACCCTTATAGATTTTATCTGCTACTCTGCCTGCGTTCTAGTTAAGTTTGGCAAGATAGCATTACAGGTAGTGGCTATAAAGGTATATTAGTATATTAGTAAGCTATTTCTAACCTTAGCTACTAAATACCTTATATAAGATAGCGGTACCTATAATGCAGATCTCTTGTAAGGATAGTCTGCTGCCAAAGTCCCTTTCTTATAGCCTTTAGGTAATAGCTAAGGTATTAAAAGCCTTATCTCCCTCCTTAAGGTAGTTCTTAAATCTGCTTTTAGCTTACAGGGCCTCTACTAAAGTAGCTAGCTTATTATCCTCGCTAAGTGCCTGCTTTAATACTTGCGCACTGGCGCCTAGCTATATTATAACAGGTTTATTATCGGTCTAAGGGACCTATATGAGAATTAGACTGGCAGATGGCCGTAAAGGGATATTGCCGTCTTTATTATCTTAATAATTATTTAGCATATCTGGCAAAACTTAGGTAAATGCCTGCGCGCCTAGTATAGGAGGAAAGAGTAGCTTCTTTATATAACTTATATAATGGCTTTCTATCCCCGAATTGCCTTCCTTGCCACTGGCCTAGACATAGTGCTTAGTAAGCTAGTAAATTAGATACTTTAGTATATCCTTTTTAATAAGGGATATATATTACTAGCTAATAAACTTCTTAAGCTTTTTCTTATATCTAGAGAGGGTCTTGGGCAGATTAACGAGATCCTAGTTATCCGGCGCCTTAGATAATGGCAATATATATTACATTAATAAGCCAGTAGTAACTGCACTTAATATAGCGCGAGAGGTGGAATCCGGAAGGAAGCTAGATAGCAGACTGCTATATGCATCGGCGTTAGGATCCTGCTTAGAGCTAAGTGTCTTCTGTAAGAGAGGCTAACTTAACCTAGCCCTTAATGCATTAGGGATATCAGCAACAAATAAGCCTATATCTAAGGATACTGGCAAACCCTTATTATATTTAGGAGCTATAGTACTGCTGCTATCTATAGTATAGTATATAGATAATCTAAGCCTCCTAGATTAAGGTCTAGATATGCTAGAAGAGTTACCAGTATAGTTAGGCAAGCAGATACATTTAGTAGACTTTGCTATAATAGCAGAGGCCGGAATTATTATCCTTTTTCTGCCTATTAGTAATATATTACTAGCCTGCCTCTTAATAATTATAATTTCTTTTTATAGCCTTTTCCTTCCTCCTATTATAGATAAGGGAGAAAAGGGGTTTAAAATAAAGTAATAAATATATTTATAATCTTCTAAGGCTAATAGGGTATATTATATTATAAACCCTATTTAAATAATCTTAATTAGTTTCCTTATTTAGAATATCCTTATTATAATAAGAATATAGATTTATTATATGCCAGAACTAACTCTTTATTATATATATAATAGTATACTAGATTTAATAAGTATAAAAGGAAATTACTTAAGTTATATTTAATTTAATAATAGACTTTAATATTATAAATATATAGAAATTTAATAAGATATCTAAGGCCTTTATTATTTATAAGTTTGTTTTATTATTAATTACCCTAGACTTAGCCTATAGTATCTTTATAATAAAGCCTAAATAATATTCTAAACTAGGTTAATAGCTATTATTATATATTAAGCATTTATATTACTATTTCTATTATAGCTCTAAAGCGCTAGAAAGCTAAAGGTATATTAAGAATGCAGTCTAAGCCTAAGGATTGCAAGGGAAGAGGTATTTCTTCCTCCTGCTTATCTATATCTGGCATTTATATAACCTGACCTTAAGATACTATTCTACAATACCTGCAGTTAAGTTCGCCTTTACCTATAGTATCTAAAAGAAAAACGCTACTAAGAGTAGCAAGCTCTAGCATGCTATATTTAGATTTCTCCTTTATTACTAGTAATAGTATGTTTACTAGCAGACTAAGTAATAGCAGTAATATAGGCCTTATTATAATAAGGACTGCCTTCCTTAAGCTATTATTATTATTATCTTTAAGCTTAAATATATTACTACTAATTAATAAATCCTTAAGGAATGCTAGGTTATAATAAGGGAGAAATTTAAATAAGCAGCCTTTATCTAGATCTCTAGTTAGATAGTACTATAATAGAAAAGAATATATACTAGATATGCTTTTTTAGATATAAACCTTAATATATTAATACTTATATAAAATTAATTTAATATAAACTTAATAAATAATAATATAGTAAATATAGCTACCTTAAATAGCAGTATATTGCTAAATAACTAGTTATTAGTATTTAGCCTTAATATATAGATAGATTTAGCTAATAAGGATAATAGGTTATAGTATATATATTTAATACCTTTATATAGTTATAAGTCTTACCTAGGTTAAATACTTAATCTCTATATAATATACTTAACTTACTAACTATCTGCCCTAAATAGCATAATAAATAAGGTAAATAATAACTAATATAAAAATATTATTACCTAAAGCAAGCATCCCCTAAATAAGGCATATAATAAAGAGCAAGCTAACCTTATTGCTATAGAACTGCCTATATATTAGGAAATCTATAATTAGATTAAAGAGAAAGACTTAAATAAAAGGGAGAAACTGGCTTAATATATTATTTATATCCTTACTGCTAGTCTGGTGTTATGCCCGGCAGATTAATATAAGGATTAGGGCACATTATACCTTATAACTTGCCGCTGCTATCTATACCTATGCAAGACGTGGGCTAGGTCTAGCGCCAGAGTTAGTAAGTTATCCTTTGCTAAGCAAGAGGAATAGTTATAATAGTTCGGCCTAGACCGGACTGTCTGACCCCTTAATGCTTTAGTTATAGGCCTTTATCACAACTAGCTGCCTCTAGCTAGCCGGCTTAAGGCCTAATTCGCAGGCTAGCATAAAGACAAAGACTGGTTAGATGCCGAGGTCTGCCTTTACTAAGATAACATACTGCAGCGGAAGCTGGCGCCTGCTATTTATAATATTAATAGCTTCCTATATATTATAAAAGACCTATACAGCCTAAGAGGGCTATTAAATATATATATTACGGCCTAGCTAAGCCTCCTCTTCTCTAAGTCTATTTATATTTATATACCTATATAGGTAAGAGAAAAGATTAAATAAGTCCTAATTTACTAAATCTTATATACTATGCTTATATACTAATAGCTATAAACAGTTTATATATTCTTCCTGCAGCTTTATAATAAGAAATGCCAGAAGAAGGGTCTAGTGCCCTTATAAGAGGAGCAAAACCGGCTGTTCTTTAATGGCTTTATTAGGCTAAGTATTAAGAAGATTAGACTACACTTTATATACTACCTGCCTAGAAGCTATAACTCTATCCAGGCAGTATTGCATATTGCTAGGAAGTCCTTAGGCTTAGCGGCTATATATAGGGCGGCCTTTAAGGTGCTATATAATAAGGAGAACCTCCCTAGGCTATAAAGCGTTATGCAGGAGGCACTTAATTATATAAAGCGTAATATAGTAGCAGACAGGCTCTAACTTAATAGCAGTAAGAGCATGCAGGAGATAGAAGATACTAGTAGGCTATGGCAATTTAGTAATGCTATCTTTCTCTGCAGCTATAAGGATACCAAGCTATAGTATTAGTCCTCTAGCAGCAGCATTATAGGGATGCTAGGAGACTTCTATGCCTAATATGGCATTATTAGCCTTAAGCAGGAGCTGGCAGCTAGTATTTATAATAGCAACCCTACTTATAGTAAGATAGAACTAATGCTATAGAGGTAAACCTAGCTTATTAATATAGTATCTAAGCTCTTACTAATAAGAAGTAGGTATACTATTCTGGCTTATTAGTGCTATTAGTATAATACCTTATATTTTCTCTATAGGCAGTTTAAGGAGGCTTTACTTAGGAGAATGGCATTATTAATAGAGGATAATGCTAATAGTAACTAGGATAATAAGACTGGTAGTATTTAGGAAGATAAGGAAGGAGAGGGTAAAAGTAACTGTAGCAGAGATAGGCAAGCTCTAGGCAGAAGGGGGAGCAAGGAGGATCAGGCTGCAGGAGAGGGTTAGAAGCCTCCCCAGATCCTGCGCGCCATCATAACCAAGTATCTGGTTTACATACTGCGAGATTCTATCTGCATTATCTTAAAGCCTAGGAGAACTAGTCCTATCTTTAGGCATAGCATCTTATATATACAATCCTATACCATAGAGGAGGGGAACTTTAACATAGCTGCTATCTAGGCTTTTTCCTACCTTAACATCTTTAACCTCACGCATAGCAATAAGGCCTAGGCAGCAGTGGCCTAAAAGGGTAATATCAAGGCTAGCTACTAGGATGCAAAATAAGCACTATTGCAGTTAATCTAGCGCATAGCCAGTAACCTTAAGGACTTATTACAGGGCTATAACTGGCAAATTAAGCTGTATATTACGATAACACTTACTGCTTAATTGCGGCCAGCAGAAGAGGCTTAGTAGTAATTAATTAAGTAGGCAAACTAGCTATCTAACAAGCCAGGCACCATTACTATAACACCAGACCAGGATGCCTTCTATATACTTACGGCTATAGACTTTAATATATTTATATAGCAAAATATTAATAAGTATTTATAGCTTATAGATTATATTATATTATATTAAGCATAAGACCTATATATACTGCAGTTAGCGGCATTACTTTATGCCATTATAACGCTTACTTTCTAGCATTTTATTAACTATTAACTGCATATACTAGCCAGGATATTATCTATACTACTTATGGCCTCTATTAGGGGCAAGATTAATCTCGGTATGGCCTGCTCTAGAAAGCAGTAAGGATTTGCCTTCTTCCTAAAAGATATAATAAACTGGTATAACCTCCGGCTCTATAACTAGGCCACAGAGCTACTATAAGTACCACAGCTCGTTATTAAGGCATACTGGCTAGAAAAGGTATTACTACAGCAGTCTAGACACCTTATTAACTAGGTAATTAGCCTCGCTATTAATAAGGATATCCGCATATAGGAGCAGGCCAAAGACATACTTAGCATCCTCTTGCAGCTCCTAATTCGCAGCTATAAGGAAGCGGCATACCTAGCGCTCTTCCTGGCAAAGGGCAGAAGGAAAGGAGTGCCAGATATAGATATATTTAAGTTTACCCTAGCTAGCATATATGCTAAGTTAAGAGCCATGCAGGGCCAAGACTGTAATCCTCTAAGGAACTACTACTTCTTTATTAAGCACGTTTTAACCTATTTTGCCTAGGTATAGACCCTCGCTAATAGTAATATTAATTATAGATATCTTAAAAGTTAGCATTTCTATATAAAGGCTAAGAGGGCTATAAAGGCATTTAAGTAGCTTAGCTATAATTAGTTTATTATAGTATAATGCTTCCTCTATATACTATACTATTACTTCTGCTAGCAGGTACTTTGTTTCCCTAACCCTAATAAGATTAATGGCATTATGTCTATAACTGCTAAAAACGGCAGCTATATAGTTCTCTATATATATATTATTAAGCTATATATAACTATTCTTAATAATGCTAAGTTAATAGATACTGTTATAGCTATTATATTAAAACAGGATATAAATATCTATCTATAATAAAATATATACCTATTTTATATTATATATTTTATTAAGCAGATTTATAGATATCTATATTTACCTCTATCTAGAGATAACCTATAATAGTAATAAGTATTAGATAGGAGCTAAGGTTACCTTATTAATAATATCCCTTATATTATTTAGTAATTAATAAATTAATTTTAGTAGGAAATGCAATAATACTAGTATAATATAAGGCAGCTAATAAACTAAATCTATAGTAATTAATAAACTCTAGTTTACCTCTAGGGCAGTATAGAAATATATTTAGTTTTTTAAAATAATAATAAAATAACTAGCTATAAATATATAATCTAATATATTAATATAACGTTATATTATTTTATCTTAATAGCTATATAGTAAAGATACTTAATTATTAAGAAGGCAGAGGTAGTAGTAATAAAGGAGGAGGAGGAGGTTATAGTCCTTAAGGCAGTAGCGGCAGTATAGGAAAGCTTATAAGCTTTTTGCTATTAGGTAACCCTTTATTCCTTCCTCTAGCTACTTGCTTTATTATAACTATATAAAATATTATAGAGAATGTAAATATAAGCTACTTAAGTACCTATAATATACCTCTAACTTTAATATATAGCAAAACGGCATCTAACCTCTTTATAGCAAACTCTAGTATATTTCCTATCTAAGTAGTAGATACTGCACTAATAACAGAAGTAGTAACTAATGCCATAAGGACCTTTTCTAGCCAGCCCTACTTAATTAAGCGCTAACTCTATGCTCTCCTTTTACTAATCTATATATAGATATAAGTAATAAAAAGAAGGATACTAATAGTAAAAAGCATATTAGTAAAGGCCTGGAAATAGAAAAAGATACTTTATTATAGCTAAAGGGCAGTCTCGAAAGTATGCAGACTAAGGACTAGAGATCCCTTGCCCCCTTAACCTAACTAAGAGGTTAAGGCAACACTAAGTAACTGTAAAGTTATTAAGTATAGTATAGCTATGTAATTATAACTATTATTTCTAGATATATATACTCCTATATTTATTAGCCTTAAATTTTCTAGCAAAACTGCCTATAGGAATGTTAGGCATAAATAGGGAAAGCTTATTAAAATAATTAATTTAAAGTTCTGCTATATTTAAGCTATTAATTACTATTAGAAATATATTAGGTAGCTTAGGGCTATTAGATATGTATCTTGTTAAGGATAATACTATATTAAGTTAGTATATATAATAATAAATACTAAATAAGTAAAATTCTTACTATAAAATACTAGACTTATAATAGGAAAAATAGAGATAATTAGTAATTTTATAATTTAAAGCTCTTAAATTACAGGGTTAGTTAATTATCTATATTATATATATTTATTAGACTTATATATTAAAGTAAGAATAAATTATATAGATATTAAGAATATAGGAAGGTATTAAGGTTAAGGTATATAGGGTAATAAGTTAATTAATAATAACTAAGGAATAAGGGCGTTTTTCTTTAGTAGCTATATAAAAATAGTAAATAAATATTAAACTTAATAAATATATAAGTAATATCTCTTTTATTATTAAGACTTTTTAAATAACTTTTATATTTTATACTTTAATTTACTATCTATACTGCTAGAAGTAATAAACTATCTTCTTATTAAAGGCGCTTAGTATTATTATAATTATATATAACTATATAAATATATTGCTATCTAGCTTTAAATCTTCTATATTAGTTTAGCTAGAAGTATATACTTTTATCTAAGTATACTAACTTTATCTAGTTATGGCATAGGGATTATTAAAGCGTTTAGCCTTATAGCTACCCTCCTATTACTTCTAGTTTAGACTTTATATTTACTTAAGCTTTATTTACTTAAAACATTTAGCCCTTATAAAGCGATACTGGCAGTAAAGGACTGGCCTTACTGCATTATAAATCCTACCTTAGATACATTCTAGCATTATAACCTAAGGCTCTCCCTATATATTAGTCAGATAGGCAGTTATATATTAATATTAGCCTGCTTAATGCGTTAGGCTAGGATATAAGAAAGTAATCTAATATAATGCTATTTATCTAATAGTATAGTTATGCAGCCTAGTAGGCTAAGGTTAGTTATTAAAAAAGAAACAGGCTATATTAATGAGTTACTAAATATGCCTTGCCAGGCTAATAGAAAGGTCTTTAATAAACCTAGCCCTAGAGATAAGGCATTTAATTAGGTATTAGCGCTCTATTAGCTTTTACTTTTCGAATTAAAATAAAGCCATTAGTCCTTCTGCTTATCCTTTGCTCTTAACTGCCTAAGTAAGTAACCTCTAACTTAAGCTATTAATGCTATACTTAGTTTAACCCTAACTAGTATATTTAGGCTAGGCTAATAGAGGTATACAGGCAGTTATAAAAGGTTATTAGTTTAGATATATAGTAGATTTAAGCTTTAAAGGAGAGCTTTTATTAGCTAGAACCTTAGCAAGAGTTTAGGAATGTTAACCTACTTAGGGTTTATAATAGGGATTAAGGGCTAATAACTAATAGTAGAAAGTAAATAAGGCAGAGTTGCCTATATATAGATAGTTTTTTTACTTTCTTTAAGTAGAATTCTTAAGTAAACTTCTAGCTTTCCCCAATGCCTATAAAACCTAGTTTCCTAGCATATTATCCCTATTAGACTATTTAATAGGTCTTTATTAGGATTAAGTTATCTCTAGGAATTACTAATTCCTAATTTTCTAAAACTAGCTCTAAAGTATTTAGTAATTAAGAATAGCTAAGTCTATACTACTAAAACTATTTATAATATTTATACTAAGGTATATACTAAATATTATTATATTATAATATATAATAGTAATAATAATAATCTATAGCAAATTATATTATTATATATAATATTTCCATTTTAAGGTAAAGCAGCTTAAGATTATTATATTAAGTAAAAATATAATTTACTATCTTTTTAAGCGCAATGCAATTACCTTCTATTATCCTGGTAAGGCTCTTAGGCATCTATCCCTTTATATATCTATTACTAAAATTAATAACCTAAGTATCTTAATTTCTGTTAATTAGGATATTATCTGGTTTAGTATCTCCTTAAACGATTTTAGCATTATATAGTTAACTAATAATTTCTTAAATTTATATAACCTATTTCTCCCTTTGCATAACTTGCGTCCCTGGCTGCACTGAATATAATAGTATTATATATCTATAGTTAATATAGGTAAGTAAAAGACTAAAAATAATACCATTGTTATTTTATACTAGGCCATAGAGGCGTGAAATCCTAAGCTTATTATTAAGCTATGCTCTGTTAATCTTCTTATATATATCTAGCTTATTTTTAAGGAACTGCTTATTGCTATAATGCATAAGCTTTAGGAATATAATTATCCTGTTATTTAAAAGGACTTTGTGCAGTATATAAGAAGGCAGACTAACTATATTTTCTTAATAAATTTATACTTTAGATAGGTTAAAAGATATTAATAGCATATAGAATTTATCTATAAGAGAAATACTAAATAAAGATTTATATTATCTATCTCTTTTAAGTACTGGCATTAGTTTGCCAGAAACTGCTTATAAGGTATAAATAAAGGTTTTAGGGTTAAAAAATTTATTTAAGGTTAGTAGTGCTAACTTGTCTGGAGTAGGTAGTTTCCGGAAAATAGGGAGTAAAGGGTTAATAATCTAATCCTAGAAGTCCTTAATAGTTATATTATCTAGCTTAAACTCTTTAATAACTTTTAAGAAGAAGAAATATAATTCTTTTAACTTAGGTAATTTAGAGAAGTTGTTAGTATGCAGATATATAATAAAGCGTTTGCTATTATATATAACTACTAGCTTTAAATCTGTAATTATAGTGCTAAAAGTAAACCTAACTACAGTCTATGCTAGTAGTATTTAAGGCAGCGACTGCGCGTTATTAGAAGTATTAGAAGTTATTCTTACTAATAGTATATTAATTTAAGTTTATTATATTATATATCTTAGATATAAGGGCAGTATAGGCTAGCATACTATAATGGTATTAACTGTATTAAGGGAGCTTTATTAATAAGGGTTTGTTAATAAGGGTTTGTTAATAAAGAGGTATTAGTGTATATTGTAAGTAGATCTAAAAAGCGGGGTTAAATAACTAATTGGTAGGTAATTATAATTAGATAGCAATGCATGCAGTAACTGCATATATAATATTAATACTATAACTAAGGAGGTTTCTTATTTATATATTTAGTATGCTTAAGGATATAATAGTAAAATATATACTATTTTATAAGATAAAAGGATAAGGAAATCTGCATTACTATAAGGTTATTTATTAGTTTAAATAGTGCTATTAACTTACTTATTATTTATTCTTTTTATTTATATTTACTTATAGAGAAATCTATCTAAAATTATATATTATTATTACTACTAATAATACCATTACACTCACAAGGCCTATAATCCTATAAAGTACTGTAAATAAGCTATATTTAATTACCGCACTTAACAATAGTCTATATGCCTAAATAAAAGGTCTGTTACAGCTATAGCCGATCTAAACCTCTACAGAAAACAGGAATATTACCTAGCAGACTTAAAGGCATATGGCTAGATGTGCTGCTATTACGGCAAACCTGGGAATAGAATGGATAGGTATTTAGGTCTCCCTAGAGGACATATAGGAGATTATAGGCATTAGGTCTGTTAGAGTTATACCTATAGTTAATATTAATAAGTTTATAGGCTTTCTTAAAGATTAGGGGCAATTACTAATATATATAAAGGGGCAATATAAGATAAGAATATATAGTAATAAGAAATAGATATTGCTATATAAGTATAGATTAAAGTTTTATAGATATATATATAGTTTATATAGCTAGTAAAGGATAGGATTTCTTAATTATTTATTATTATTATATATTTAAAGGTAGTAAGGGATATCTTAGTAAGTAGTTAATTTACATTAAGGCTCTTAATTTAGGGTAACTAGTTAAAGTTATTTATTAAGAAGTAATAGTAATTGCAGGAGTAATATAATTATAATTTAGGAGCTTTTTATATTATATTAGAGATGTAGATATCTTTAAACTATTAGATAGTATTGCTTAGTTATTAGCTAAGTGTAGTAGGGAGCTATTAAAAGGTTTTAAGATAATAAGAAGGTAAGCTAAGTAACTACTAGCTACCTAGAGATTATAGAGATTGCAGTAAAGAGTTATAGCTTAAGAGTATAAGTATAAGGTAAAAGAGAAAGCTTGGGATAAAATGGTATAATTTCCTAGCTGCTTATAGTTAAGGGGGGTTAGGTTTTAGTAGTAACCTTAAGCCTATTATAAAAGGTTAAATTTTAGATTAATAGTAGAATTAAAGAGGGTTTGGGAAGAGGTATAAGGAAAATAATAATAATAATTAAGGGTTGCCTATGTCTTAACCATTACCCTAACCCTAAAGCAAAACCTTAAGTTTTTATTTAACTAAAGAAGGTAAGAGGCTAGTAAATATTTAAGAAGGTTAGATAAAGGACAAGGACGGACTAGCTAGCTATTATACTAATGCTAAGCTAGAACTTAAACTAAGCCTTAAAGGTAGCCTTAAAGCCTAGGTATAGCCTTAACCCTAACCCAATATCAGGTTAAGGTAAAGGTAAAGGGAAAGTTAAAAGAAAGAGGGTTAATAAAAGTAAGGAAAGGTATTTAACCTCTATATACTTAAAGACTATAATAAGAAAAGTAAAGACTAACCCTAGTATTTAGTATTTATATTAACAGCCTGCTAATAATTAACTTTATATAGGAAATTTTATAGTGCTAGTAAGACATAAGTAATATAATAATTAAAATAAGTAAGTACTAATAATTAGCATTTTAGCTGCTATAGTAATTACAGTAAGTTTAAAATAAGTAAGAATATAAAAGAAATATTTATAAATTAATTAATACTAATATTAATATATAAACTTACAGTATTAATAAGTATATAGTAAATTTGCTTTAAAGTTATTTTCTTTAATAATTATTAGGTAATAGGGTTTATAAATATAAATTAGTCTACTATAGCTAACTAAAGTATATTCTTAACTTATAAAGTTTAGTAATAGCTATAGTTATATATCTTATTATATTTAAATTATATTTAGCTTAAACTGCTAATATAAAGTAAAGGGGTTTAAAAAAAGTATTAATATTATATAATAACTTATAATATATAAAGGTTAAGTTAAGACTTTAATTTTATTAAATTTATTTATAATAAAGTACTTTATATATAAGTTAGAACTCTAACTTCTCTACTATTATATATACCAGACTATAATTATATAGAAGTAAGTAAAGCTATATCTTTACAATACTCTATATAGTCTTAATAGCTAGGAGATTAGGCTTATATAAGAGTGGGCATTTAAGCATAATATCTTTAAGGGTTAGCTAGAGGCCTATATTAATTTACCCCCCTAGCCTAATAATATACTACTAATTATAGCTTTAGGTCTGCTAGGTATAGGAGGTATTTAGTATAAGTTTATCCTAAAGTAAAGTATATTATCTTAGTCTAATTGCCTATATATAGGAATAAAGTTAAGGCAAATTCGAGAATATCTTAAGGTTAAGTATAATTAGGATATAGAACTTAAAGGTAGATATTACTTAGCTATTATAATAGATAAAGAAAGGAGTAATAGTCTATAGAAAATAGGAGTCTGTTATTAATAACTATTCTTAAGTAGGCCAGGAAGCAAGCTATTTAAGGTAGTAAAAGGACTAAATCTTAAATAATTAAGGGCCTAAGATAATAAGTTATAAGCTACACTCTAGAGGGCTATTAATACATTTTAGAGTAAGGGTAAAGATATTTAAAGTTAAGAAGTAAAGTATATTAATAAGGAGAATGACTTTATTATGCTAAATCTATAGCTTTATTAACTTAGTTTTGCTATTTACTTAAAGGATTTTAGTAGGAAAAAGGACTTCTTAAGGGGCTTAATTGCTATAGAATATAAAGTAAATCTAGATAATCTAGACTAGTTAAATAATGCCTAATTACGGTTTATATATATTGCATTTAATTAGCTAGTTAACTATATTAAAGCTATTATTATACTAGATATTATATCTTAAAATGCTTTTTTTAAAGTTAATTATAAAGAACTAATAAAAGAAAGGATAAAGCTATTTTACTTCTAATTTAAGCCTAAAATATAAAGGAGGTATATACTTATAATTAAATAGCTACTTACTTATATTATTTAATATATATCTTTTAATAATAAGGCAGATTGGCTACTATTTAAACTTAGTATATAGCAGCAAAAAGCTTATAAGGTTATAATAGAGTATATAAATAACTTAATAGATGCTTAAAAGGAATATAAGGGTAATCTAGAAGTACTAGCAATTATTAGACTTTTTAAATTACTAGAAACTGCTATTCTTAAGCTATATATCTCTATTCTTAACTATTTTATTAAGGATATAAAATATAATAGTATTTTTATTAGCTTCTTAATTATTTTTAATATATAGGCAGATAGTATATAGGAGGGGTATGCAGGCTTTATGCTAAAGCTTTCTGCTATTATAGCTATCTCTTATCTTTATATTATTAAATATGCTATAGATTAACGGTCTAAAGCTATTAAGCAAAAGATATAATAGGGGCAAAGTTAAGAGAAAGTAAAAGAAAATAGCCTAAGCTACTTTATATTAATATCCGAGATAACTTAGCGGTTTATAGTAGGCGGGGGCAAAGGCTAGGAAACAACACCAATACAGTTTATTATCTGGCTCTGAAATTTCGGCATAGCTGCATAAAACAACACGGCAGCACACAGTTTAGTAAGTTAGGATAAAGGCAAGGAGGAACTTATCTATAAGGGTATTTATCTTAGCATTCTTAATATATAGGTAATAATAAGATTAGTGGTTTAATAATTAGAGACTATACTTTATAAGGACTTATTACTATTTATTAAGTTCTTAAAGCAGTCTCTAGCTAAACTTAAACTTCCTGAGATTTTATAAGATTAGCTATTAAATAATATAGCTAATAAAACAATTAGGTATTTATTTATTAATAACTTATTTTAATGCAATAGTGGCGCTAGTAAAGGCTAGGTTATTAAAAAGATATTATAAAATAGTAGTTTTAGGAGTAAGTAAATTAAGTTAATTAATAATAATAGTTTAAAGATAAATTCTAAGATAATATATTAATATAGTCTTAATATAGAGAAAGTACTAAAGCTACTAGCTAATCTTATATATTTTAATAGTAGGTTTCTATTAAAAGTATAAGAACTTCTTATTATATAGTATTATAATATAAGTAATAGAGGGGTTTGTAATATTTTATATAATTAAGGGCTTATTATAATTATTATAGGCATATATAAAGGCTTTATAATAACTAAAAGGCTTAAGATTATTTACTGCTTCTTGCTATAAGAGGTTGGCACTTTATTAATATACTATTTATAGCTTATACTGCCGTTTTAAGAAGATATCTAAGCTAATATATAAGATAAGTCTATCTTTAATGCTAGCTTATAGGTAATAGAAGGTACTTAAGAGAGTAAGAGGCAATAGGATATTAAATAGGCTAATAGAGTTATAGAAGCTAGTTAAACTTAGGCTAGCTAGGTTAATAAAGATAAGCAGGATAGTTAGAAACTAAGTCCTAGGGAGTATTAGATATCTCTATACTTATTATATAATATTAAAAGACTTAGTATTTTAGCTTATAGGCAAAAGCTAAATATTAATAGCTAGAGGTATATTTCTATTATAATTAGCTAATAATATTTCTAAAATATATTTATAGTATATATAAGGCTTTTATATAAAGTAGACTTAGATAATAGTAATAGTAAGAGTAATAGTAATAAGGATAGTCTATATAACTTATAGGCAGGTTATAGATCTAAGACTGCAGGCTTAATCTATAGATGGCTAGTTACTAAAGGAGTATTTAAAATAAATAAATGCTAAGTTAATTTCTAATATATTAGTAAAGAATGGCACTAGTTATTAGGCTTCTTATCTATAATAGGAGGGTTTAGCAAGGTTCTTACCCTAGGCCGTAAGTAAAAGAATATATATATCTACAACAAGGCGCTTTAAAAACTACAGTTAGAGAGATAGAAGTTACATTACTGTATTAATATTAACCAGGAACTTATCTACTTATATAGAGAGCAAGCTAGATTTTAGGGTGTTTAGTATAAGGTAATCTAGGCAATTATAATAAATAAGAGCCTAGTTATAGTTATAATGGGCATAGGGGGTAGAAAGAGCTTAAGCTTTATGCTGCTAGCAGTAAGCTATCTAGGCAGAGTGACTATTATAGTAGTTCTGCTTATATTGCTATAAGGTAACTTAATAAAATAGTGCTAAAAGATAAAGATATTATATACTAAGTGGCGCAGTAACTAGTCCTTAGGGCCGGCATTACTTGTTTTTATTATGCTAGAATTAGTAATAATTAAGCAGTTTTATAATTATATAGAAGGACTTTAGGTAATAGTATAACTTAATAGGTTTATATTTAATAAAGTATATATAATATTAAAGGGCATATAGGACTTTTAGCTAAAGCTAAAAGAGCTAGGTTAGTTAGTACTAGTTAGGGTTTAAATAGTATATCTAATAGTAACATTACTGCTAAGTAAAGAAGGAGGGTTCTTTAAGCTTATAAATATATAACTAGAGGATATAACTATAATTAAGACTAGTATAAGTTATACTAATATTATATATAATATATAGATATTAGTAATAGTAATAGTAAAGCAGGTAACTAAAGTAATTATAATAAAGGTTTAAGAGGTATTAGATTAAAAGCTAGAAAAGTATCTATAGCTAGTAAAGATAATTATATATTATAATACTATAGTAGTAATAGATGCTCTTACTACTAAACTTAACTATAATACTTATTATTAAGATATTAATATATAAGATAGGAAGGCAGAGAGACTGCAAGCTTAGATAAGTAGACTAGAGCGGGAATAATATAGCAGAGGACAGGTTATTATAGCTATTAATATACTTAGGCTAGGCATTAACGTTCTAGATATTTAAGTTATAATATATATAGAGATGCTATTTAAAATAGCCGATTATATATAGTAAAGTAGTTAGGCTAGATAGGATGGTAAATAAAGTAAGGCGATTATTATCTAGGTTATTGCTAAGGGGCAGAGAAGGTTAATAGGGCTTGGGAGCAGCAAGATAGTAGAAGATTTTATTAATAGGCAGGTATATAGATAAGTTATTTTAGACTTGGAGATAGATAGCCATAATAGCCAGGATAGATATAAGGAGGGCAAGGAGCGATATAATATCTATTAAGCTGCTAATAAGGTGGCGGAACTGGAAGATATAGAGCTTAGTAAGGAGGATAAAGAGGTAGACTTAAGAGTGCAGGAGATTAGTATATAGCAGATTTAAAGCCAGGTAGCAAATAGGGCTATTTATAAAGTAAGGGAGGTTAAGCTATTTTAGGAAAGGCTTTAGGAATAATTATTTAGAGGGTATATATTTTGTTATTTGCTTGGCATAGCTAATTATAATGCAGACTATATTAAGATAGACTGTATTAGAGCGCGGATAGGTAGTGGCTTGCTATAAAAGATATTTAATATAGGGCTTTAAATGTAGGCATGCTTAAGGAAGGAAGGGGAAGTAGAGAAGTTTAGTAGCTGCTATGGCTGCTTTCTTCTATAAGAACTATATAATAGGTAGGAAGAGAATGTAGCAGAGGGTAAATAGCAAAAGATTAATAATATTAAGTATTAATACTAGGGTATTATAGTATTAATAATTTTATATATTTATATACTATCTCTAGATAAGGTAAGTAGGTTATTCTTTAAGCTAGGATTTAAAGGTAGGATAGTAACTTCTATAAGTAGGGGATTTAAGGAGTAAGATATTTAGAAATAGATAGGTAGATAGATTAACTAGGGAGGGTTATAGGCATTTAATATATATAGGGTTTTCTTATATATAGCAGAAATAAAAGAAGGAAAAGAAATATAGGCAAAAGGATTATAGGGTTAGTGCTATATAATAGTTATATACTATATAAAGTTATAATAGTATATTAACAGTATAGGGTAAGGAGGTAGTATTAGAAGAATATATAGGGTTAGAATAAAGATATTAAAGGAGATAATAGTATGGTATAGGGTAGTTAGAGTATAGCGACTACTATTAAGAAAATAAAGTTAGTAAATAAGAAATTAAAAAGATAAAGATTAAATATAGAGTTAGAAGAAAGGAAATATAAGTTAAAAAAAGAAAAGAAAAAAAGATATATATAATTAAGAATAAGTATAAATATAAATATAAAAGCTAATTATATAAAGAGGGCTAAGGTTAGGAATATTTAAAGTTAAAATTAAAGAAAGTATAAAGTAAGGTAAATAGGAAAAAGTAAATAAGTAAATATAATAAGTTTTAAATTACTTATATAGAAAGTAAAGAGTTAAAGATAAGAAAGTAAAGTAAAGGCTATATATTAGTTATTATAATATATAAAGTATATAAAAAGGATAAAAAAAAAAAAAGAATTAATAATATAAAATTTATAAAACTTTAAGGTTAGGGCTATATAAGTTTTAGGGTTAGGGTTTTAAAGGATATAAAGGTTAAGGTTATATAGATATTAGGGGTTAGGGTTAAGATAAAAGTAATAAAATAGAGACTTTTTATATTTAATCTGCTAGAGGCGGTGTATATAGTAGGTATAGTATAATAGCGCTATTAGGTTAGTGCTAAGGTAAAAAGTATAAGAATTAATAAAGAAAGATATAATATAGTATTAATAAGCAAGGTAAGGTAAAAAAGAGGAAATAAGGATAGGCTTTTAGATATTATAATTAGAGTAATATAAAATAGAAAGTAAGAGAAGTTATAGTAGTAATTAGTAACTATTAATATTAAGAGGTATATAAAGTAATAAGTAAGTAGGTAAATAGGAGTGCAGTAAGATAGGGTAAGGGATTATAGTCTGCTAGAGGTAGTATATATAGTAGGTATAGCGCGGCAGCGCTAAGAGGGTTAGGGTTAAGGTTAAAGAAAAGGGCTTAAAGTAAAGACTAACTGCTAGTATAAGGGGTATATAAAGTAAGGAAGAAATAAAAAGGGTTAAGTAAGTTTAAGACTTAATAAAGGTATAAATAGGTATAAGGGTTAGGGTTAAAGACAGAGAATAACTGCTAGTATTATTAAATTAATAAGTTAGGTTAAGAGCTAAGAGGGTAAGAGTAGCTAATAATTAAGTTAAGTAGGCAGGGAAACTGCTATATAATTAATACTTAGCAGAGGCGCAGTAATGCACTATAGTTAAAGGTTAGGGGCAGAAAAGAACTGCTAATATTATTAAAGTAATAAGTTAGGGTAAAAGATAGGAAATAACTACTAGTATTATTAAAATAAAGAGTTAGGAAGTAACCTAATTAATAGGCCGTTAGTAGTTTGGGCTAAACTGCTAACCTCTAAAAATAGCATAGGCTAATAGTAATGCAGAGAAACCCTATCTAGTAGAGATAGGATAGATAATAGGGGAGCCAAACTATTAACCCTAAATTACTAACCTTATAAGCAGCTAATTACAGACTTAGAGTTAACCTTAAGTCTCTACTTTAATCCAGGGTAAACCAGGACAGGAAATAAGAAAATAAAAAAAGCAAAGTAAGAGGAGAAAGATAAATAGATAATACAAGATAGAAAAGGAAAAAAAGAGGCTAGGATAGTCTATCTATCTATTTATACTACCTCTCTCTTTTTCTCTCTATTCTATCTTAATTCAGAAAGGCCATAACTAACTAGCTTAATTTATCTAACTATATATATAACCTAACTAATTAACTATAGCTATAATAGCCTAATAGCACCTGCCAGACTTACTACCTAGCAATACTAATAGCAATACCCAGGTAACAGGGAGAAGAACAGGCAGGCCAGAAAGAGAAGAGGGCAAAGGAAGGTAGCTTCTTTATAATAAAGAATATTAGTTACTAATCTATGCCTTTTATAGCTATGCAGTCTGTTTCCATAACCTAGAAGGCTATCTAAAGGATTGCTACCTAGATCTTAGCTATTAAGTCTGCAGCAATCTTATTTGCTATTATAAGGGCCTGTTACTAACGCTACTAAAAGAGGGGCTAAAGGAGGATTAACTAGCCAGGCATAGCTCGTTTAACCCGGCTAAGCCTGTTAAGGGTGTCCCTATCTACCGTAGTTTTATATATACCTGGCCGGGCTGCAGGTACCTTATGCCAAGCTAGAAGTGCCTATACATGCACTTTAACAATAAGCATAACGCCAAGGCAGCTAAGAGGAAGACCTAGGCAGACCTCTAGGCCGCTATATATCTATAGACCTTCTTTACCGGTCTAAAGAGGGCAATCTATTACTTCTGTATTTATAAAGTAAGAAGAGGGGAAAGAGAGAGGGAGGAAGGGGGGGGAAGTAAAAGAAAAAGGAAAAGAGGAAGAGAAGCAATAATAGTTACCTAGCCAGAAGACTAAATAATAATCGCCCACATTACTAAAGGATAGTTACTATAATAAAAGGAATAAAAAGAGATATAAAAGGTTATAGATAAAGGTATCTTAAGGCATAAGATAACTAACTAGCTAAAGCAGACTGGCTAGTTAGCCCACTTTACTAGCAGGAACCTAATAGATATCTAGGCCTATAATAAGATACCTAGCTAAGGCAATAAAGGCAATAACAAGGTGCTGCGGCATATAAATAAAGCTCTAGATTAACTCTTCTTTAACCGCTATATTAGCAGATTAAAGAGTATGCCCCTAATAACCCAACTGCTGCTAGCCAGCCTGCACCCTTATAACGCCTATAGCCAACTATTTAGGCTGCTATAAGAGAAGACTAGTATGGACCGGTACCTAGGCTATATAAAACGCTTTCTGTATTACTATCTTAATATATTATTACTAGAAGAAGAGGTCCTCCTGGCTAACTATAGCTTTTGCTTTATATTAAAGTAAAGGGCTAACCTTAAAAAGCTCTAGGCCTATCTATAAGGGGAGGAAGATAAAGAGATTAAGGGAGATAACGATAAGGCAGAGGAGGATAAGATCAAAGGGGGCAGGCCATTAAGCAGCCGCTATAATAGCCCTAATAGTAATAAGGGCCTATAAAAGCAGATATTATAGGTCTTGGCAGGCTTCTAGATACAGCGGCTTAATGGGGACCCTTTTGCAAGCCTGCTATAGCACTTTGTCGGCATGCTGGGGATTGACGGCAAGATAGGGCAGCTGCAACCGGCCTACCTATTTACCTATATACTTACCGGTCTTGTCTTTATAGGACAGGCGCTATTAGGGGAGTAGGCTATACCTACCCAGGAGCAGGACGGCATAAAAGACCTTACCTAATAATTCGCCCAGGTCTAGGATGCCTGGCTCTGCAAGGCTACATACTTACCTATAAGTTATATATTAAGCTTGCTCTTATTTAGGAAGAAGATTATAAGGGAGATAGGGAGCAGGCTTATAGTATCCTAAAGTAAGTAAGGTAAGATAATATACTTTATAGGCAGGCTAATCCTAATAGAAGACCTTTAGACTATAGTGGCTAAGATAATGGCTAATGCCAAGGACCTCCTCTAGGGTTAGCTAATATTTAAGGAGGGTAATAATAAGCGCTTTATAATCCCCCTGGCCGGTATTAAGGACAACCTTATATAGATAAGGCAGGGGCAATCCTTTATCTATTGTAATAGTCTTGCCGGTAAGGAGATTAAGATACTTAAGGACCTTATCACAAGCTCCTAGAAGACTGACCTTCTTAACCAGATAGGCAAGTGGAAGTAGGTAGGCATTAGGAAGTACCTTAAGCTAGTTAAGAGGTTTAAGGAATTCTTACTACTCCTCGCCCATATTATAAGAGGCCAACCTAGCCGAGGAGAGGAGATTATAGGGCTGCGCTTTATTAATGGCATTAATAGGGACTGTAATATCTTTATTATTAACGGCAAGGTTGTTCTTGTTATATAATATTATAAGTCCTTTACCTACTTTAACTTACCTAAGGTTATCCCTTACTTCTTGCCTAGGCAGATTAGGCAGCTATTTATAATATATATAATCTATATCTAGCTGCTAATAGATTGCTAGAAGGCCGATAAGTAAGAGCTATATAAGGAGAAGATAGCACTGCTAAGTAACTTTATCTAGCATAATAAGGCGGCAGGAGGAGTACCCTAAGAGAGTAGCTAAATATTAGTAGCTATAGGGAGGTAAATATCTTATTATATTAACTGCCAGATTATACTCTAGGATTAGCGCCATATTGCTATTACTATTAGTAAGAAGTATGCCTATAACTAAGGAGCTAGCTAGGCTA
Source organism: Fusarium sp. Barmshour (assembly GCA_020976545.1). Classification (NCBI taxonomy): domain Eukaryota; kingdom Fungi; phylum Ascomycota; class Sordariomycetes; order Hypocreales; family Nectriaceae; genus Fusarium; species Fusarium sp. Barmshour. Next base: position 44,780 of record JAAIJJ010000304.1, read on the forward strand.
ACTTTAAGGATAGTAAAGATAATTATAATAAGTTAAAGTAATATAAGGTATTAAATAACCTAGCTGCCTCTTATATTAGCTAGATAGCTACTAACTATAGTATTATAATTAATATACTTAAATACTTAATAACTAAGTCTTTAGAAATCTTTAGGCAGGTAAGCTATTACTAGCATAAGTTCCTTAGCTATAATAAAAGCTTATTACTGTTATTATTGCTATTAGGTAAGAAGGTTAAGCCTATTCCTAGATAAGATAAAGAGATAAAGGAGAGACACCCCCCTAGGAAGCGGGCTAAGGTTATATCCCTTAAGGCATTATAGGCAGGTAAGATAAGGGTAAAAAAAAAAAAGAAGCAGGAAAAGGAGAAGAATAAAGAGGAGGAGGAGGAGGATATAATTATATAGGCACTATAGGTAGTGCTATGTAATAATAATGCCCGATTTTAGTTACCCTAGCAGGAAGAGGCTGTAAGGCAAGCTGCAGCTTAATAAAGCCTACTTATAGCAGTACTGCTAATAGGTAGCAGTAAGAGCTTGGTCTTTATAGTCCCGGCCATACTAGTAAGCGCAAGTATTACTATTATAGTAGCTCCCTATGCCGAGCTTAAGAGGCAGCTTGTCTAACGCTATGTTAATACCGGCCTAGATTACAAGCCCTGGCCCAAGGCATAGTTATCTTAGCCCAGGATTATGCTTATATTAGCTAAGGCGGCCATAACCAATAACTTCCTGCAGTAGGCAGCTAACTTAAGCATTAATAGGAGGCTAGACTGCATAGTTATTAATAAGTACTACCTAACCTTTACGGCTGCCAAGACCTACTACTTAAAGCTTTAGGGCCTTATTCTCTTATAGAGCCTAGGTTATCCCTTTATCTTTCTAACCGGAACCTTACTGCCGCTCTGCTAGTATAACTTTAAGGAGGCTATATAGCTATAGAACCTGCTCTATATACAGGCATCGAGTTACCAGCTAAATATACAATATACCGTCCTTTACATCTATAATAGGCAGGGCATAATAGAAGTAAAAAGACAGGTAAAGGCATAATTACTAGACCTATTAGCAGGGGAAAAGGGTATTATATACTATACTAGCTAGGCAAAATATAAGGCCCTTGCCTACTAGCTTAACTGCCACTATTACTATGCCTTATATAATAATAGTAACTTATAGTTTATTATTTAGTATAAAGAGGGTTTTTAGGCATAGCTCTAAGGCAAGGCCCCTTATATAGTGGTAATGGCAGCTCTAGGCACGGGCATCAACAGCGCCAGTATTATCTATATTATCCACTTTAAGGCGCCCTTTAGTATTATTAACTATACCTAAGAGGCCAGGCAGGCTAAATAAACCAAAGAGCCTATAATAGCTAAGGTTATTATTAAAGATAAGGACTAGCTAGATAAGGATGCCGCAGGCAAGGCCTACTTAGATATAAGCATGCAGGAGGTATGCAGGCTAGTCTAGACCTGAGGGTGCCGGCATTAGCTGCTTGGCCAATGCCTAGATAGCGACCTGCAGGACTGTAAGGACCTCGGCGGCGATAATAAGGCTAAGGTTATAAGATGCGATAACTGCTACTATAACAAGCTGGCATAGAAAAGCGAGCTATTAGCGCAGGGGATTATTGCCTTGCATGCCTAAGGCAGGCAGGATGCCCACGCCCTTAAAGTTCTTAAATCTGCCCTAAAAGAGGTCAAGGAGCTTGGCAAGATAGGCTATTATATCTGCTAGATATTTAATAGTATTAAGGAGGCTAGGTATATATAGGGCAAGTATTAGTTAATAGCTAGGATAAAAGACCTATCCTTTACTAGCTATATAGACTTCTAGGGTCTAATTAACTATAAGAAAGACTAGCAGGTAAGATTCCTAAGCTACTTTTACTGCTATATATTATAAGAGCTTTACTAAGATAGCTATAAGATAAAGGGGGCCTTGTGCTGGCGGTAGAAATATATAGTAATCCTTATAGTATTGGCTGCAATTATAGAGGCAGATCTACTGCTATAGATATAAGAGGCGGCCAGATAAGAGTTTAAGAGCCGGCAAGACTATAAGGACTGGCTAGGTCAGAAGTATAGTAAGCTACTATATAGGCAGGAGATAACTAATGCTATAGCGGTATTTATAATAATACTTAACTAAAGGCAAGAGAATAAAAATAAAGGAAAATAAAATAGTTAAAAGAGAAGTAGTATAATAAAATAAAAAATATAATAAAAATAAAAATAATAAATTTAATAAAAGTAATAATAATAGTAATAGTTTAGATAGTAAATTAATTAATTAATAAATAAATAAATAAATAAATAAATAATAATAGCATTTAGGTAAATTTAAGGTAGCTAAATAGTAATAATAAGTAGGTAATAGGATAAGGAAGTTAGGTATAATATAAGGGGCAATTAGGATAGAGAATATTAAGTATAATTATTATTTATTTTTATTATTATTATCTATTAGGTTACTTGCTTATATATTAAGGATTAAGGGTAATAAAAATAGTTTACTTATAGCCCTAACCCTAACCCTAAAGCAAAAGTAAAAGTTTTAATTTAATTAAGAAAGGTAAGAGGCTAATAAGTATTTAAGAGGGTTAGGCAAAGGATAAGAACAGATTAGCTAGCTATTATATTAATATTAAGCTATAAGTTAAACTAAGGCTTAAGTATAGCCTTTAACCCTAGGAGTAACCTTAAGTACTATTAAGATATAATTTATTATAAATTAACTACTAAAATAGGTAATTTTACTTAAATCTTTATACTTAATTATTTAATACTAGGCCAAGTTGCTAATTAGCTTAAATTAACCCTAACTCTATACTTAAGGTTAGCTAGTATATTAAGTAATTAGCCCAAAAAGCCAGGTATATAGGCTATAATATCTATTACTTACAGACCGGCCACTACCCCTATAGACTGGCTACCTTATTTTTTACCTAGCTACCTAAATTATATATACTTTAAATAGCTATAACTTTATTAATTTAATTCTAATTAATTTTAAACTAATACTAATTAGTTTAAAATACCTTCTTTTATTAAAAAAAATATAAGTATTATACTTTAGATAGTTATAAATAGAGTTTTAGTAAATAAAGTAATAAAAGCTTATAGTATTAATTGTTTTACTTTATAAGGTTAAATTAAAGGAAGTATAATACTAAGAGAAGCTTAAAAAAGGCAGTAAAAGCTCTTTAATATTTAAGAAAGGTATTTAAGAGATTAGATTCTTATTTAGGCTAATTTAGGATGCCTTATATTATACTAGTAAGTTAGGGAGTTTACTAGTAAGATTACTATTTATAATAGCTTTTTAAAAAGTATTAAAAAGAACTAGCTTTAAGGCTTTTTAAGTTAAAATAAAGATATTAAGACTTTAAAAGGTAAGAAAATTAATTATAACTAATATTATAAAGCTTTTACTAAATTAATAAAGGCATTTATTATATTACTAATAATACTAGTAATATAAATAATTAAGTAAAAGAATAAATATAATATTAATAAAGTTAAAATAATAAAAAGGATAAGAATAAATAGTCTATTCCTTAGCTATAAGTATAAAAAGTTAATACTTATTTATTAGCCTAGGTATTATTAAAATATAATTTATTATAAATTAGCTATTAAAATAAATAATTTTACTTAACTTTTTATACTTAATTATTTAATATTAGGCCAAGTTACTAATTTGCCTAAATTAACCTTAACTTTATACTTAAGGTTAGCTAGTATAGTATATAATTAGCCTAAAAAGCTAGGTATATAGACTTTATATATAAAATTATAGCTTATATAAAAATATTATTATTAGTATTTAAATTACTATAAGTTAACTCTTTTAATTATTATAAGTTAACTTTCTAATTTAATATAAGATAAAATAATATTCTAGGCTATATTATATATTAAAGGCCTTTAATACCTAATTTACTGCTTAAGTCTTTAAATTACTACTTAACTCTTTAAATTACTGCCTAATTCTTTAAATTACTACTTAAGTTTTTAAATTACTACTTAACTTTCTAAATTACTATAGGTTAACCCTCTAATTACCTATACCTACCTTTTAAATTACTATAAGGTAACTTACTAGATATTTTATAGTTATACCTGCTATAGCTTTATAAGCCCTTTATTATTAAACTACTATTACTTACTAGGCCTGCTATTATACCTACCTTATACCTACCCTATACTAAACTCTAAATACTTCTTATAGCTACTATAGGTAATATATAAGAATAAGACTATTACTATTTAATTTGCCTTAATTAAAAGAACCTATATAAAAACTTTTAGAAAAATGTATATAAAATGGTTTTGTAATTTAGTAGCTATAAGTTAATTTTTTTATCTGCCTATATAAATAAATATTATAGAAAATAAAAAGTAGCCTATAAGGCAATTCTGGCATATAGCTTACTAAAACGATCTTAGAGGGTATATAAGGGGAGGCAACTCTGGCTAGGTCTAAAAAGGTATAGGTTAACCGGATTAGCATTACCCTTATATACCTAATTTTAAATCGCATTATATATAAGGAATAGCTCTAGTTAAATACCTAAACTATATAATCTGCCCTTTAGTTATTAGGGCTAACTATTTTTTAAATATACTATATCTATATAACCTAATAGGCTCTGGCCTTAGTAGCAGGGTAGTAAAGCAAGCATCCTTCCCGAAAGCCTATACTCTAGTATAAGGTTATATAGATTATACCTGCCATTATAGCTAGACCTAGCAGACCTTTTAAGGTTATGTAAATAGGCAGATAGGCCTATATAGCTAGTTATGCTAGCTAAAAGTATATTAATAAGGCAATAAGAGGACTATATATTATAGAGGATCTAACTGCAATAGTCTTTAATATTATAGTGCCTCTTTTAAATAAGCTAGTAGTACTTAGGCTTTAATACTACTAGCAGAGAGGGCTCCCGAGGGCACGTTAAGCAGCCAAACTAACTCTAATTCTATATAGATACTCCTGTATTATATTAGAGGCAGTAGGGAGGGCGCCTAGGGGGCTAGTCTTGCAATTAAGCCTACCTTAAGTTGCCTTAGGTTCTATATAGTTATTCCTGTATTATACCTAAGATAGCTATGGCTTATCCTTTCTGCTTACTGCAGTTACTTAGATTGCTAACTAGGCTGGCTAGCTAGGATCTAGGGCAAAAGATCTTAGTTTTATACCTATATTACTAATACTAGTAATAGAGGCTTCTAGGGGGTGGGCTTATATATTATTAAGGCAATTATACAAGGCCTAGCTTTATAATAGGGTTAGGGCTTAATACAGCCTAGATAAATAGGGTTAAATTAAAAAAGAAAAGACTACTTATTCCTCTTATATTAGCGCCTTAGCCTGCTTAATAAGTATTAATAAGGAGCTTTAAAGTAAATATAATAAATAAACCTTAATAGGTTTATTTAGCATATAGGGTAATTCCTATATTATATAAAGTAATAAGGCGCAGGATATATAAGGAGTTAATAGTATACCTTATATAAATAGTTATCTCCCTCCTTATAGCTTTAAGGCATAGGGAGAGATTAAAGGCTTACCTAAGTAAGGACTTATATAGATTGCCCCTAGCAGTCTTAAGCTAGTATTAGTAATAGAAAATAGGTTAGTTAGCCCCTTCTGTAAAGGGGACTAAAGTAAGGGGGCAAGCGCTAACTGTATTACTGCCCTAATTAAAGAAAAAAGAAGGATTAACTATTAGGGCTTCTATATAGCAGCAGCTATATATTATAGCCTATAGGTTACTTAGGCCTCTTATAGCACCTCCCTCCCCACCTCCCTTAATTACACTATCTCTTTTTATACTTATAACTAAGTAATTACAGGTAAAACCCCCCTACCCCCTTACCCCCTACCCTGCCCATAACTATAAAGTTTATAGCTAATATAATAAATAAAATGCCATTCTTTACTCTATTTAATAGTTTTAGTATATAAATTAGTATAAGATTCCTATTATTACTATTTACCTTAAGGGCTTATTTCTTACTTACTTTATTTATAAGTTAGATAGCTACTAGCTAGCTAGGTAACTTATACTCCCTATACCTAAGTAATATAGTAAGATACTAGTATAAATCCTTACCTAGGTTTAATCTAAATCTTAACTTCTAGATAGCTATTAGGCATATAATACTATACTAGGCAGTACTACTTACTTTCTGGCACCTGCTAGAGGATTTAGGCTTATATATTAGTTAATATATAGTATAACCTACCTAGCAGCCGGCCCTTTAGGCTGGCCTAATATATATCTCTTAATTATAGATACTAGTATAGTTACTGCAGGGGTAGGCTAGAAGTCCTAGTATAACTAGCTAAACCTAAGTAAGTTAGCTATCTTCTTTAGCTAGATCTTAACTTTTAGATAAGAGGGCAAAAAGTTAAATCCTCCTTTTAACCTATAGCTGCTATCCCTTATACTTCTAAGGTTATAAGTTTTATATAGTTCTTATATAAGTATAGGGTAGGCAGCTTTAGATAGAAATTTAGGGTTAGATAAATAGGCATAAGGTTTAATACTTAGAGGTTAATGCAGTATTATACTAAGTATAGGGTAGGTAGATTAGATTTAATTAAAATAAATAAGATAAATATAGTAATTTTAGGTAAAGTACTAATACTAAAGAGGTATAGGGTAGGTAGGTTAAAGTTAAAGAAGATTGACTTTACTAATTTAGAGTTTAAGGCTAAATTAATATAATTATAGTAATAGAAAAAGTAAATATATATAAAAAACAATAAACAGTCTTTAAAAAAAACAAACTAACCTTAATATAAGTAACTTATAATAAATCTGTAAAATATAACTATTTATTCCTATTTATTATTAAGATAAAAAAGGCAATATTAAAGTAAAATAGAGGATATTATATAGCTTAATTAGGAATATTAGATACTAATCTGCTAGTTATATTAAGCAGCCATTTAGCCAGGCCTAAGTATTAAATCACATTTCTAATAGAAGCATTAGCTAAAGGGTTAAGTACTTAAGGATATTAAAGACTATTATAATATACTTAAACTAGCTAACCTAAAGCTTATTATAATACCTAAAGATAATAGCCAGGCAATTAAGTAACTTACTATCTTATATAGATATAGCTGCAATATATACTAATATCTTACTATTATATAAGATAATATTATCTGCTACTAGAAAGAGGCAGGGCATAAAGCAGTTAAGGAGCGATGGACTAATATGCAGCTGCAGATGTGGATAGGAGGGCATTATATGCGATACTGGATTGTTTAAGAGGATAGCAATATTAAAGGCCTGGATAATATGGCTAATGCAGCTAATGCTAGAAGTTGGAGTGCTATAGATAAGCTTAT
>JAAIJJ010003048.1:0-12635 GCA_020976545.1 Fusarium sp. Barmshour
AGATGCTTCTCATCAGGGAGCGACGTTAATTCTAAATCAAGTTTGAAGCATTATCAACTTGCTTACTTGAAATAAACTGGGTCATCGACTTACTTGACTTACTTGAAATACTTGACTTGATACTTGAATTGAGGTCAGCGCTGATCTCCTTGCAGCCAAGGTGATACCACAGACAAAAAGGGGGAGGGGAAGGGAGGACACACGAGCTACGGGGACATACGAGGGCTAGATAATCACGGCCGGTGCATTGCAGCCTTGGATTTGATTCGTCTTGGTTCACGAGGAGTCTTCCAGGCGGTTTGGCGTTGTGGGGCCTGCACGGAAGCAAGCAACACGATCGAAGCTGAGAGCATCGTCATGTAACATTACCTCGGCCCCTGAGCTTTGATCTGGTGGCGTTGGCCCACTTGATTTTTAATGGGTAGAAGAGCGATAGAGGATGAGCCCTGGCCCGGAGAAAGGCCACAGGTTGGATATATATTGTCAGACAAATTGGGTCCACAGGGTCCATCTTCGGCATCAGTCAATTAATGAGAATTATCTGAGGAGCAAGAACACCTTGAACGGCTGCACGAAATCGTGCAGCTCTTTTAAACACAAATGGGAGTGCTGTCGTTGTGGGACACTGGCATCTGCCTAGCAGGCAGCTGCTATAGTACTGGGACGGGCCATCCCGATGTGCGACATATACCGACCGAGCATTGGCAGAAGACGACCTGTCCCTCATACATGGTGAATCCCCGTCGGCCTGGACAATAGATAACCGTGAACATAAGTGCCACCATCCTCCCTGTCGACTTGCATCCCAAGCTATGCCCTTGTAGGGCTCCGTCAAGTGCCAATGGCCTGGATGTGTTTGACGTTTTGCTCCACGTCACATTGGCTTGACAGCTCATCGTTCATCGGAACATCAGCCGCGGGCACCAGTGCCAAGCAGCAGCTGGACGACCTTTTCGTGGCCCCTATCCGATGCCGCCTGTAATGCTGTTCCGAACTCTCCGCCTGGCGCATTGACATCAGCATTCTTGTCCAGAAGCAGCTGGACGACCTTCTCGTGACCCTCAGCTGACGCTGCCTGTAATGCCGTTCCGAAATCTCCACCTGGGGCATTGACGTCAGCATTCTTCTCGAGAAGCAGCTGGATAACACTCTCGTGACCCTCAAACGATGCTGCCTGTAACGCTGTCCCGAGCTCTCCACCATGGTCATTAACGTCGGCATTCCTGTCGAGCAGCAGCTGCACGATGTCCTTGTGACCCCAAAAAGATGCTGCCCGCAATGCTGTTCCGTAGGTTCCACCTTGCGCATTGACGTTGGCATTCTTGTCGAGGAGAAGTTGGACAATCTTCTCGTGACCCCCATCCGACGCTGCCTGTAATGCCGTCCCAAGCTCTCCACCCTGCGCGTTGACGTTGGCGTTCTTGTCGAGTAACAGCTGGACGACCTTCTCATGACCTTCAACCGATGCTGCCTGTAACGCCGTTCCACCGTAGCGCCCGCCTTGCGCATTAACGTCGGCATTCTTGTCGAGGAGAGTCTGGACGACTTTCTTATGGCCTCTATCCGACGCTGCATGTAATGCTGTTTCGAGCTCTCCGCCTTGCGCATCGACGGCGACATTCTTGTTGAGAAGAAGCTGAACGATGCTGTCGTATCCTTCAGCCGAAGCTCGATAGAGTGCTCTCTCTGCGATTGATGGAGGCCTAGGTCCACCTATTCCCTGAGGAGCACAGTCGCCCCGTGAAGCGGCCAGGGCTTTCTCAGCTGTGCTCACCTCCCCTTCTCCCGCTGCCCAAAGCAAGGCAGCAGGGTTACTGCTATTGGCATCATGCCAATAAAGGATGGGTTCAAAAGCCAGTCGGCATGTCTGACTTGTGCAGAGAAGCGCGACCCCTTCTATTGGTCCAAGAAAGGAGGCCATGGTGGCGAGAATTTCTGGAGGGAGGTTGAGGAGTGCCATCAGATACGCACTTTGGTAAGTCCGTCGGCTACGTGGCGTTGGGAGAAGGGGAAGCAGAAAAGCTACCGACGAGGGTCAGAATCGTCAGAAAACAACCCAGAACAAAAACTCCTGGCTGCGGTTGCAAACGTGCGTCGCTTTCGAGTGGAAAGCGGGACCGGCCAAGCTGCAGATGGCTTGTGATATGGTGGCTTTCTGGTGCTGCGGTAGGACGTTGTACGCATGTTATAGCCAGCGATATGCTAGGCGCAAATGAATCATTACAGGCGTAGGGGCTCGTGTTAGATACGCATAAATACGATGGGGTGAGTGCATTAAAGTGTGGACCAGAATGTGGTGATGTTATTGATTGTGGACTTGAGTCTTTGATCAGTCTGTCAGAGAGGGGTTGGTTCAATTCCCCCTGCTTTTCTGGATACAAGAATAATATTGTGATAAAGGAAAGTGGAGCCCATTCCCAGCCGCCAATCTAAAAGTAGTTTGGCCCCCCTCCCCCCCGGCGACGCATCGTCATTAGTCCGTTCCCGTAACCCCAGATTATAGTTTAGCCCAAACTACCACCGGCCTCTCGGTTAGGCGCTAACTGACTTATGAAGATTACCGGCAGTTTAGTGCTAACCACATTTATTTTTGATTAACGACGTTGAAAGGGATATCCCTGCAAGGCAGGGAACCCATCCGGCGAATATTTTTCTACTAAGTACGACCTGCCACTTGTGGTTCATGCGATTGACTCGTCACCCCGCCAGATCAATTGCCGACCGCAGATCACGATCTATTGAAGTCTGGATCCCCACCCAGAAGCCAACAGTCTGGTCCGTGGGCCGATCCTGCACTAACGATCGTGAGAGTTGACGCCGTCTCCTCTAGCGGTGTTTATCCCAATTACAGAATTCGTCGCGGCTTTATTCAGGCACAAGACGTTTGGCATGTGTCTAGCTCAATGCTGGGGAAGCTGTACGCGTATACCGACCAGTGAAGTTCGATTTGTCGATCGGGTTCAAATTACCGATTCCCTAACTCCCATGACTCTCCTGCGACCAAAGAGGAGTTGTTACATAAGGTCGGCCAGACAATTCTACCTTCTACGACCTCCCCCCACCAGTTTCTTGCTTTTGTACTCAGTCCATTTCGCTGCTTTGCCGCCCTGATAACACCAGGACTTGTCATGGATCTCGCTTCCATATACTTCGGGCTCTTTTTGGGCGTTTTTGTGTTTACTTTTGCAAAGGCCGTGCAGCAGACTCGCGGCATATGGAGACGTACGCAGAGCCTTCATCATGGCTACCTATACATGATCTGGGTTGAGGCATGGGTAAATTTTGTATTCGCCCTCGTCACATTCTTGTACCTGAACGATATCGTTCCGGGAAGGTAGGTACTAGTCATTCGGTGGTCGCATTCAGCGTCAATGTTAACTGATGTCTTCAGTGTCGGGTTCTACTTATTCACTGGTAATGATCAATGGGATAGGAATCGTGTGAGAAACGTTTTGGCTAACAATCATGCAGTGGCACTATGGGCAATCCAGACGCAACTCTTGCCCCAAATCATTGCCAATCGCGTTGCTTTGATCATGACCAACAAGCGCAGAGCCAGAAAGCTGAAATGGGGCCTCGTGCTTGCTATCGGGTGCATCAATATCGCCGTTGCCTACATATGGACTGTCGCGCACCTAGATGGAGCTACACCTTTTCAGGTTCATCTTAACCTTGGGTTCGAAAAGGCGGAGAAGTCTTTCTTCCTCGTCGTTGATCTAGCGCTCAACTTATACTTCTTGTATTTGGTGCGATTCCGCCTGATTGCCGATGGTTTGAGCAAGTATTGGAAGCTCTTCAACTTCAATGCTGGTATGGTAGTTGTGTCAACCTCTATGGATATTCTGCTCCTTGGCTTCCTGAGCTTGCCAGACCCCTACTTGTGAGTTTCTGACTACTGTAAACCTTCCATCTTGCTGCCAACAGCCAACTGACTCTCCTCACGCAGATACGTCCAATTCGCCCCCCTCGCATACATAGTCAAGCTGTACATCGAGCTCCTCATGGCCAATTTGATCTCCAAAGTCGTGGGGAGTGGTGCGGCTGGGCGAGGAGATGGCTACCGCGGAAGTAGCAGTCACAAATCTAACCCAACCAACTATATCACTTCCCGTGTTGTCGTTAGCGGCAGTCACGCCATGCCAAAGTCGGGTAACACGATTTTGAGTAAGTTGGGAAAAGACGAACGACTTGGTCAAGGCAGCTGTGGCTCAGAGATACATCTAGCCACATATCCTGGCCCACATGGCATCACAAAGACAGTCGAGACTACAGTTGCGGTGGATGATGGCGATGATGGTCGCAGCAGCGATACCACATCTACGGTGACTGTATAAGAAGGCTGTATGTTTAATAATCTCAGTTGCCGGTCTTATTTCTATGCAACGAGAAGAGAAGAAGTTCATATTTTCTGCTACTATATAATACAAAATAATAAGTCCCCAGGGCGGTTATGGGTACCCCCGTTTTGGTTCACCCCATCATGTCACCAGCCCAACCAAGTATAAAACCACAACTACTACAATTTAAAGATTAATAATGTAAGGAAAAAAGTACCATTCAAGTTGCTCAATCGCTCTCTTCAACGGAGGGGGTTTTATTTTCCCTTGTGCGCCTAATTGACCCTCCCAGTTGTACTGAAGATGGCTCCTCATCAGCACTGCCATTTACCTCTTCACTATGAACCACAATCGTATCCTCCTGGGCCCTAGCCTCAGTAATGCGTTGAACTGGCTCACGGTTGCGTTGTAAACCTACCTGAGCAAGACTAATAAGGACTCGTTTAGATTTGGTCCGACTTTTCGACATTTTCGTGGATTGGTCCTGTTCCAACTGCATAATTATGCATCACCCAGCTTCTCGACATGAATTGTTTCATAGCCCTCGGATGCACCGACAGCAAGAACCAAAGTCTGCCACCCCTTGCTAAAATCATCAAGGACAAATGTCTTGGAATATTCTTCCAACAGTCCGCCGTTTCGCTTTCCGCATCCGCTGCTTTCACGTACTTCGGATATGAGGCTCATTCTCATGCGCTGCGGTTCAGAAGCTCGGGACCTTTTGCACCTCGCCTAACTCCAGGTACTCAGTTATGGCCGGGCAACCCTTCTCACAATGAGGATCACTACGTATGGCCCAGTCAGCCTATACCACTTCTCCCTGGGCCGTTATGTCGCCTTGTTCCGTGGGAGGATAAAATAAAGCCATCGAAGTTCCCGGAAGAAAAGTATCACCCTACTCAGGCCGGAATCGAGAGTCGTGTCCCCCCCAAAAGAAAGCGCATTCCGGAATCAATGTATCACCATACCCAAGCCGGAAATGGGAGCCATGACGCCAAAGAAGGAGGCCAAATTCAGGAGGATGCAAAAATTGTGGTGCGACGTAGACGTGTCACTAACTGTCTGGTCCTCAGGGTGGAGGGTTGTGCAATGCGCGCGGCTTGAGATGCACCAAGGCACGCAAGGAGAATCTGAAAAAGTGATATAGCCTCAGATATGAGTAGATATTTTTATGATTGGATCAATTGATACCTAACGTACTTTCACCATCGACTAAGGATATATCAATACACAAATTGAATACAATATGAATCCCACGACTTCCTTGATGACCCTGTTTAAAACTTCACCACCACAGTCATCTGAGGTGGCTTCTGGGCATAGACACTAAAGCTGCCAGCAAAGTCAGCAGTGTTCTCTTCATAAAACTGGCCCTGGTGCGTACCTTTCAAACTCCATGTCCTCCGCTAGTTCCTCTCTCATGCCCATGGCTAAGAGCTCAATCTCAGGCAAAGTGAAGCCCAATCCCTCATAGAGCGGAAGCATGATCTGGCCCCGAATGTCAAAGTCATACAGGTCCGCCGTGGTAAGCCCGCACTGGGATGCAGTCCGACAAACATATGTGGTATCAATATTGGAGAAACCTACGTCTCGGATCAAACACTTGACGAGGTTAAGAGTGGGAAACATCCGATTTGTGCGCCGTCCCACATTGCGCTCCAGGCGCTCCCACACCATCCAGGCCTTATGTTGGTGTCGAGGCTTAGGTTTAAGCCAGGTGAACTCGATCCATCCTCCTGGTTTGAGAAGTCGGCGTGCGTTGCGGAATAGCCCCCCAGGATCCTCGCTCCACACAAGCTGCCGAAAAAAATTAGATCCGCCGTGCTCTCCTCAGAAGGGAGAGCCAGATTCAGGTCTTCTCGGATTTTCTCAATGTTCGGCAGGACGTGCTGTGGCATGAAAGGGGATTTATCTACGGCGACGACATGTGAGCCCTGGTTTTGCATCGCGAAATACCTGAGAGCGGTTAGCCTGTGCTCATTTGTGGCGGATCTGATGATGCATGTTTCACATCGACCAAGTGCAAGTGCCAGATCCGATATCCATCACCCGCCGAGGATGACTGGTAGGGCTCCTGTAAAACTTTCCATCGTTTATCGTGCACCAAAGCAGGTGACTAGACGGGTCAGCACTGTTAGTATTATAATTCCATTCTACTTAACTCACAACAGTAGCGAAGATTTGTGGGCCGTGGCATCGACAGGCTCCCTGTTGAAGTCAGATCGAGCGCTGGATCTCGGGAAACGCTCTCACCATGCACCCTCAACATTCTCCGGCACTGCTCTGCCTGCTAGTAGGTAACAATCGAAGTATTCTGACGGAACGTTCGCATATTCGCTTGATTCCGAGTCGTCCGTGTCCAAATCTGAGGGCGGCGTAGGCGGATTACTTGCTGACGTAGCTGAGAAACTCAAGCTGGAGGACGATGATGCATCGTCATCTAATTCATGGAGCCAGTTCTGTACTTTGTACATCGCTTGTTCGTTGTCATGTTTGGGCGATGAAGCCATATTGGGGTTTCGAGTAGTAAGGATAGTCAAAATAGGTTGTGCCATGGGAAATTCTTCGCGAACCACGGGAAAAGGATTGGGGCAGGCAGGGTGGCTTGCATCAGTGCCAGGCATGTGCCAAAGGTGTTACCGGCAGCCAGGGGTTGCGGGAAGTCATTGAAATGAAGAATTAGATTACTCGCCTCCGAGCCAGGATAAGAGAATATTGGTAGTGCCTAACATCCACGACACGTTACCATCAGCCCTCTTTCCTTCTGTACCTGCATGTTGAAATGCAACGACGGAAAACTCCTCAAGCCATGAAGTCTACGCGAGACAGGAGTTTCACATGTTTGCGATTGTTTCTTAAAGGGAAAGATCTTTGCTTAGCATTAGGATTCAGCTCGATTCGGGGCATTTTTAGACTTCCCCATATTCCTCGTAACTTTGTCTTAATGTAGTAAGTGCGACCACAGATCAGTCAGTTAACTTAGCCTACTAAGAGACTCAGAGTCCTTCTACGCGGAACCTGGATTGCCTGCACGGGTGGCTGACACTCATGATGCACGGCATTGCAAGCCGGCAAAGCGATCATTCAGGGGAGTGTCTCGAAGACCATTATGAGCGTATAATTTACGGCAAGCACATGATGTCTACACATATGAACACATGTGAATGGCCGAATTGTTGCTCGTATCAACGCGATACCGAATATGGCCGAGTACTCTACACGCCGTCAGTGGACAACGTCGAGCAATTTCCACTTTGGGCGATCAGGCGACTCATCACCAAAGAAAAAGGGTCATTTGCGCTCAGACTACCTCGTATTCCCTGGACTTATTATAAAACAGGACCTGTTGTTGCCAAAAGGGGGTTGAGATGCGAACCTCTCGCACGTGTGGTGCAAGACGACTCGACAACATATTACTCCGTATTAGCAGCAACTAACCCTTGTTTCCCCTCCCCCCCTCTCTCCACATTGTTTGGCTACCCCGGATTGATCGGCAAAGACCCCTGACTAGCGGCTCTTACAACTGCCGAACCAATTCCTGACCCTTAGTTAGCCGCATATTTGCAGGCTATGCCGCTCAGAGTAGGGCTTGCGAACGAAAAGATTCACATGGCGTGAAGCTCGCCTCGGCTGGTCGTCCCGAGGTTTGTCATGCGAAACAGCGTCTAAGTGTGCAATGATGAGAAACAACTCGTCGTGATGGGTTTCACGATTCATCATCTCGACGGGCATAAATATACCGGTACTGTCATCGGAGGTTCGCAGTTTTTTCCTCCTACCACCAATGATCCGAGGAAGGCGAGAACTCATTGCTACATCGCCTTCTTTCTCATTGAGTATTCAGACCTCCCGGCATCATGCGTCTAACTCTCCTCAACTTACTGGTCGTTTGCTGCGCCGCGCAAGACTTTCCTGCGCCAGCACAAACAATCCAAGAACGGGCCGACAAGACCGCGACAGTTACCATCTCATCTCCAGATGCCACGATCCTGGGGAAAGTAGCCAACGGCGTTGAATCGTTCAACGGCATCCCTTTCGCGGAAGCCCCTACCGGACAGCTCAGGCTGAGACCACCTAAGCGAGTAGAAAACTCCTTAGGCGAATTCGACGGGACTCGGCTTGCGCGAGCATGTCCACAGATGCTTTTATCAAGCGAAAACAAGAATTTTCTTTTCAAAATTGCTGGCGACCTCTCCAACCACCCCTTCTTCCAAACCGTAACGGGCCAGTCCGAAGACTGTTTGAGCATCACCATCACGCGCCCAGAGGGCACAAGCCAAGATGCAAAGTTGCCCGTTTTGTTCTGGATCTACGGAGGCGGGTTTCAGGTATGTGCTGTTGTATTCCCATTATTGGTTCCGATTGAAAGAGTAATGCTAACGTGACTTACAAGTTTGGATGGTCATCTATGTATGATGGCACAGGTCTCATCAAGCACGGTCTCGACATGCGGAAACCATTTATCTTCGTTGCCATCAACTACCGAACCTCCGGTTTCGGCTTCATGCCCGGAAAGGAAGTCCTCGCCGATGGAGCTTCCAATCTCGGTTTACTCGATCAACGGATGGCCTTGGAGTGGGTCGCTGATAATATCGAAGCCTTTGGTGGCGATCCAAGTTTGGTGACCTTATGGGGCGAGTCAGCCGGAGCCATATCTATCCTGAATCAGATGGCTCTTTACGATGGAGATAATACCTACAATGGCAAGCCACTTTTCCGCGGGGCAATTATGAACTCAGGAAGCATAGTCCCCGCCGACCCCGTTGACTGTCCTAAAGGGCAGGAAGTCTACGATAAGGTTGTTAAAGAGGCCGGCTGCAGTGGTGAGGAGGATACTCTCAACTGTCTTCGTGAGGTTGACTATTCGACTTTCCTCAAGGCTGTTACCTCAGTACCCGCTTTCCTATCATACAATTCCGTGGCTCTCTCCTATCTTCCTCGGCCTGACGGGAAGGTCCTCACTGAAAGTCCGGAAATCCTTGTTGGGAGCAAGAAATACGCAGCGGTGCCCATGATCATTGGCGACCAAGAAGACGAGGGCACACTACTCGCTATTTTCCAGCCTAACTTGACTACCACGGAGGATCTTGTCCGCTATCTGAAAGACCTTCACTTTCACGGCGCGAGCGAAGCTCAGCTTACCGAGCTTGTCAAGACATATGACGAAGGTATATCCGCGGTGGTCAACGGCAGCCCCTTCCGCACTGGGCCATTGAACGAAGTGTTCCCAGGTTTCAAGCGCCGAGCAGCGCTGCTAGGGGACATTGTCTTTACCTTATCACGAAGAGCGTTTCTAACGCTAGCGAATCTCGCGAATCCCACAACTCCATCATGGTCATATCTCGCTACCTACAACTTCGGGACGCCCATTCTCGGTACCTTTCACGCATCGGATATCATACAAGTCTTTTTCGGAATCTTGCCCAATTATGCCAGCCGCAGTATCCGCACCTATTACATCAACTTTCTCTACGACCTGGATCCAAATAGTGGTATCAATGGGAAGTACCCGAATTGGCCGCAGTGGGACCAAGGCCAGAAGCTCATGAACTTTGAGGCGAATCGAGCTAGCCTGATAAATGACGATTTCAGGAAGGATAGCTACGAGTTTCTTCTTCAGAATGCACAAAGCTTGTATGTCTAAAGGATGGGATGCGTCGTCACCTGGCCTTACGGATGTAGAAGCCAGATAGGAGTGTCTTCGAAGGTAGTTGATTGGTAAAACGTTCTGGTTATCTTGTTGCGCAGTTTTGTCTCTTCTTCTTCTTCTTCTTCTTCTTCTTCTTCTTCTCATATTTTTTACTTAGAATCACGCTCTGTTTATATCCAATTCAATTGAAGTGATTCTTTCCTCCTCGCTACATGTAGAATGATGTACTCTTCTGGTGATTCACTCTGTTGCTGAGAAAAGCAACACCAATATATTGATACATCTCTTCGCCTGCGGTGTCTGGCCAAGGACCTCCTCCACCGTATTTCCCATCCCATATCCTACCAGACTAGATGCAGTGGTGGTTTTTATGGTCAAGCTCAACGTGACAAAAGTGCTCAATTAGTCTTGTGCTTGCATATTGTCTCATTGTTAGCACCAACATAGTTACGAAAGGATATTTAATGTTATTTCATTTTGGCTAGATGAACAACTTGGGTTTAGGGTATCTATGGAGGTACATTCCAGGCAAGAACTTACAGGACTTTCCATCGCCATTTACTACGAGCCAGCACCTATAAGACTGCGGAGATCGTTCTCAATGCATCGGAATACCTCATTCTCTCATACCTCCCCTGGTATCAATCCGTTGGGGTGCATGGCCTTTGATCTGCTTGTACGTCCTGTCCTTTGTGGAGCGTTGTGCGAAGACCGACCATGTCCCTTTTCACCGGATGTGGGGGCATTTGCGAGACTTTGAAGGACTATTCAGAGTATCCTCACCCACGGATTATCTATTCCTCGCCTTTGAGTATGGTGTGCCCGCAGTTCCCGGTTGCCTTGAATTATATCCTCCAACCAATCCGCCGCAATGAATAGCGTTGTACTCTTGATATACTTGTCCGTCCTCAACTCAGGTACCAATTGGTGAAGGTCTTCAAAGCCTTGCTGAATCAATGCTCGACGTTTTTTCTCGCCTTGAATGTGGTTCTCCTTCTTTTCTCGATCAGTCGGTTTTCTGTTCTGGCCGCGTTTCTTACCACCGTTCTTTCGCCCGTTTGTCCTGCCGAGGCTCGTTGGGTGGGCTGCCTTCCGCTCTTTCGACACTTCCTGTACGTCTGCCTTGGCAGCAGCTGAGTGCTGAGGACCAGTTAGGGTATTTGACCGGGGAGGAGTAACACTGCCGCTAATGTCAAAGATCCGGAGACACCTCATTTGCTCTTTTCTCTTTGTGATTGTCGGGGGCGTTGCGGAACGAATCGTGGCGAAGGCCTCACCACCGTATCGGGGGGTAGTCTCGGTTGGGCGTCAAGCTCTTCGATCGAGATGTCGTTTCGAACTTGGGCGCATGTTTGCGCCGCTGATGGCTCATTCTCTGCCCATGATGCAATGATGGGTTGAATCGTCGCAGTTGCCCAATCATCAAAGGATGGGTGGTTATAGCTCTGAGCCGTCGTGCCAAGCCCACCTAAGTTCATCTCACGGCCCAGTCTGATTCCATTCCCGCTACCGATGTTGCACATAGGGCATGATCGGATCGAAGAATCAAGGCCACCAAATGTTGACCAGATGTTCGAGGCGTGACATTCTTAGTCCTCATTAGTCCAAAAAAAATCAACTCACAAGTCGCAGACTCGGTCCATATCATACCGCACAGCGTTAAATATCACTCAGACGGCGGGTTTGATATGGTCATCGCCACGACGGAAGAAGATAATGTACTTCTTCACATCCCGCAAAACTCAAAGTGAAGTTCGAAACGTTGTAAGTAAGTGTTTGCCTGAGTTCGCTCGGAGAAATGGACTTGAATAGAAAGGTTCCAACTGTGGCCTCGAACGAACGACACAGGATGGAAAGGAACAACGAGAGAAACATTAATTAAAGCTAGCGCGTTAAAACGCGTCACCACTAACTACCGATCCATGCCAAGAGGTTGCAGGCCTCAGGGGTGGTAAAACTTAGAGTTGGCATGGTTCGTGGCCACCCTTGGTATTAAAGTTATCTGTCTCAGACATGGTCGCCCTGCATTAATCGTCACGGCCCGCACTCCGCAGGTCTGCAAATACGAAATACCTGATTTGAAGCATGTTGTCACCAGCCGAGGAATGCGCGAATAGCATGTGAATTATGACGGGGATCTGATCATCACCCATTAGCGGACCGCGGAAGGATTACGCACGATGTAACTTCGCGATGCGATAGTTAACAAGCCACTACTGTATTATTGTCGTTCCCGCTGTAGATCCCCCTGTTGCGGCCGTGCAGACCACGGGGAAACTGTCATTCCCGTAAAGCTCTTTCGATCTCCAATACACTCTTGTGATCGATGGGGCAGCCGAATGAGATGCGATGGGTTTGTATTGCTAGTTACTGCGTTTTCACATTTGATGGCATGTGGACCATGGGGCACATACGAAAGGACCTTGTCGTCTCCGCGTTAAAGTGGGTCTGGAGCGTTGTTTTCAGGCGATCACAGGCGTCTTGCCCGACTTCCAGAGACACTGTTGGCATAAATGTGCCGCCACTTTTGCTGAGGAGCCGAGAATCATAGTGTAGTTGGGCGTTGGACACAGGTTATCGAGGCGCTGGCAAACCTGTTTGCAGAGTGCTTGACTCGTCTTCTTTTGCTGCGGTGAGGTGTTGCGGCC
>JAAIJJ010000306.1:787-22090 GCA_020976545.1 Fusarium sp. Barmshour
TAATGCTTAGTTTATGCCTTATGCAATCTGCTAATAATAAACTTAATATAGCTTAGTTTAATATAGTTAGACTTAAAACTGTTATACTTAAAGTTATAAATTTAGTATTAGTAGTAAAAAGAGAATTAGAAAAGTTATAAGATAGATTATATAAGTAAATAAGTAAATTAGCTATAATATTAATATATTATTAATATAAATAGGGGAATTATTACTTATAATACTATTAGTAATTAATTTAAGATTTATATCTCTTAAAAAGACTAGGCTTAAATTATATTAAAATACCTTGCCTTTTATATTATTATAATTACTAATTATAATATTATTAAGATATATATTATAATTAAGACTTAATATATTATTATTAATACTAATTAGAAGTTTAATATATATATTTAAGAAGCTATTAAGTATATCTTTTATTATAGCTATTATAATAGCTATATTATTAATATTATTTCTTTTTATTTTTTACTTTTAAATTTATAAAAGGCTATTTAGCTTTATAGCTTTTTTATTAATAACTTAAATAAAGAAACTATAATAATAAGCTAGTATAATAAAAGTTAATATTAAATAAGGTTTATTTACCTTAATAATATATTTACTACCTTAAGTAAGTAATTTATATACTAGCTCTTAATATCTAAAATAATATTTTTCTTTTAACTTACTTAAAGGAATATTATACTTAGTTTATTTATTATATATATAAAATATATTATTTAACTTAATTTTCCCTTTTTTAACTCTTTTTAATAATAATATAATAGGTTTATTACCTTAATATTATAAAATAGCTTATATTTATATAATTACACCTATTATATAACTAGTTATAATTTTAATATAACTATTAGGCCTGCCTTAAAGGCAATTAATACAAAAAGAATTTTATTTTATATATATAATAGCTATTATTATTATAAAAACCTTCTTATTAAGAAATAGATTTAACTTTATTAAAATAAGTATTTTTAATTATAGCCTAATTTAAGTATTTAATTATATAAAAAAGGGATTTTGTATTACTTTAATTAATTTATATTAAGTTATTAATAAGTTATTAGGTTTTAAAAACTTAAAAATAGCCTTAAGAAAAAGTTATTCTCTTTAAGTAAATAAGATAGCTTTTCTTATTATCTTTATAAGCCCAAACTTAGCTATATATAAAAACTAGCTCTTTAATATATTTATAAGGGCAGCTAATATTGCCAGAGAGCTGCTTTTAAATTAGTAAAAACTAGCCTAAGTATAATCTTAAATTATAAAAGTATAAGGATAAGGAGTCTATATATAAAGTTCTAGAATAAACGCAAGTTAAAGGCAGGGTTTAAAAATTCTATTAAATTTAGAAGTAAAGAAATTATATTAAGTCTATTACTTTATATAAGTTAGTTAATAAAAGTTAAATTAACCTTAATTAATTAAATATATATAATTAGGCACTTAATTAATTAACTATATATATAAAAATAAATAAAGTAAAATAAATAAAAAAGTAATACTTTAAACTAGGGCAGGTTATTTTATATTAAGAATTATATAATAAGTAGTTTTTATAATAATAATTATAAAGGCTTAGTATAAGCTCTTTTAATAAAGTAATATATTTATTAATTAATATTAAGTATAAAGCTTTATTTCTCTTACTTTCCTTAAATTATTATATTTTTACTTTTATTATTATTTAATAAATATACTTAATAGCTAACTTTTCTAAGATTTTAATTAATATCTTATACTTCCTAGCTAATTTCTTTTCTATTATATTAAAGGGGTTTGTATTGTTATTTCTAGTTATGACTATTAATATGCTCTAATCGTCTCCTATGGCTATGGTCTTTCTTTTCTACCACGGATTTAATTATTACCTGCACCATCCTACTCCAGCATTGGGAAAGAATGTGGCGTTTCCAAGTGAATGACTAACGTATTTCCCCACCACCCCATACACTCCTAGACCCCGCATACCTGTAATAACCTCATATCCGGATCTGTAGATAACTTTAATTAATTATATAGCAATAAGTATTTATTTAATTAACTTAAGATTTTAAATACTAATTAAAGAATATACTTTCTATTATTAGTATTTTTAATAGAATTTTCTTATAATAATTTTATTTATTTTTCTTAATTTAATATAAGATATTTATTTTAGCTTAATCTTATATTATAATAATTTATTTAATCTTAAGAAAAGCTTAATTAAGGTTAAATCAAATAGGAACTTAACTTATAAGAGCTTTTATAGCTGCTAATACTTTATATATAGCTTTTTCCTTTTCTAGGCACTATATTTAATTATTCTTATAGTTAATAGACTTTATTGCCTTTTTTAAGATATATTCAAAGTTATAAATTAATAGATTTCTATCTTTTTAAGCCTCTTAAAGCTGTTTTTTAATCTTATAACTTTCTTAAGGCATTCCCTATATAGTCTTAGAAGTAACTTATATCTTCCTTAGTATTATAGGCCTTTTAAATAACTTGTGTTTTTTCTCTTTAGGCTTTAAAGACTTTAATATCTTTTATATATTAATTAAAAATAGATTAATAAATAAAAAGCTAATTATTATATTCTTATAAATTAGAGCCTTTTAAGAAGCCTTTTTATAAGCTTCTAAGAATAGTTATTATTAATATAATAAAGTTACTTTATATAATACTTAAAATTAAGTTAATTAATAATAATACTATTTTAATAATTTAAATACTATAATATTAAGTAGCTATATAATATATAAAGAATATAAAGGTAATTAAGAAAGCTTAATCTTATTTAACTAAGCCTTTTTTATTAATTCTATTATTATATATAATTTATATTAATTTAAGACTAAAAGTCTTTATTAAAATAGTTTTAATAATATAGTCTTAAGTATAAATACCTTTATAAACTATTTAAGGAAGATATTAGTATTAAACTAACTTAAGAGACTTATAATATACTTCTAATTAAGGAAAATACTTAGAAACTATTATCCTTAAAGGTTTTCTCTTATAAAAATAACTATTAAGGTAAGATAATAACTATCTGCTAATATAAACTCTAATATTAAGCTCTAAGTTAAATTATTTAACTTTATATACTTTAAACTAAATATTATAATAGTCCTAGCTATAATCTTACTATTAGTTTCTCTTAATTAGATCTTAGTTTTATTTATATTATATAAATATTATTATATAGTATTTTTAGTCTTAATAATATACTTAAAACTATTATAATACTTTATAAGTATTTCCTTTATAATATAATACTTCTTTATAATATTTATAACTTTTAATAGCTTTATTTTTATTATTTAATAGCAAGATATAAATCTATTATTTAATAATAAGATATAAATCTATTAACCTAGTTCTTATTAATATATATAATATTCTTATTAATAGTAAATAAGGCGTATATAAAGTTATATATTTCCTGTCTTATTAAAGGCTAAAAAGCATACTCTTTTTTAATAATATAGTTAATAAGGTTATCCTCTTATATAACTATTAGTAATATATCTTTCTAATATATTATTTTAATATCTTAACTATTAATATATTTATCTTTTAAAGTTAATAATTTAATTAAATAATTTTATATTAAAGCTTATAAACCTATTAAGTTTTAGTTCTTTATTACTAATAATATCTTATATTTATAATCTAATACTTATAAATTTATTTCTATTACTAGCAAAAAAAATAGATTTAATTTAAATTTTATAGAAAAGAGTAAAGTGGCTTGTTATGATAATGCGTCGATGGTGTTATGGTGTGCGGGGTCAAGGGGTGTACGGGGTGGTGGGGAAATACGTTAGACCAGTAGCCACGTCCCAGCAGTCCAATCAGCCCGTGACGAACTCGTCAGCCCTAATTTAAGCTTTCATAGGGGGCTTACTGTCCCAGTCGAGCCCCGACAGCTCGGGTAAATCCTCTGGCTTCCCCTAAATCCCACTTGGCCCCGTTCTTTACTTCCAAGCTCCCCTGTCCGTCTTGCCCAGATCGTCCTCCCGCATCAGCACGCATCTTTTGGCGGTCTGTCGCGTTTACGTTACGTTATTGAAACCTCATGGCCGGCGTCGAGTTGGTCCTTCGGGATTCTGATGATAGCAAAGTGTCCATGGTTATTGGCATCGCCACCTTTCTCTTGGCCACATCCACGCTTATGGTGGTATTGCGCGTCGTGAGCCGAGCCATGGTGAAGCAATTTAGGCTGGACGACATGGCCGCTATCGCGTCTTTGGTAGGTTGACGGAACGCGCCGAAGGAAATAATAGTGCCAGTGCTAACAATTTTCGCAAGTTCACCATGATAGCTTGTGGTACTGCGATAACATCAAGTTTGTCCCATTACGACCCTATCATCAGAAACAAAAATTAACCAGCATCAGTGACTCGATTTGGTCTTGGAAGGCATATTTCCACAGTTTCTAGTAAAAATCAGATTCTCTACCTAAGGGTAGGCGCAGGCTGTATTCCTCCAAGCAAAGTCGCATCTAACCTCGAACCCAGTGTTTTTGGGTGTCCGTATTCTTCTACATGCTATCACTGTTCTTCATCAAGATGTCATTTCTAATCAACTACTACCGGCTTCTCTCCGCTTCCAAACTACGGCCTTACTGCATTGGAGCAATGGTACTGATTGTACTCTGGGGCGGCGGCGTTTGCATCCTCGTCTTTGTTATGTGCATTCCTCTTGCAGGCGTCTGGGACCCAAAAGTTGACGCGAAATGCGTCCCACACATAACCATAATGTGGTGGTTCAACGGCGTTTTCAACTCGATCGGCGACCTGTTCATCCTGACGCTGCCAATTCCGGCTCTGTGGCGACTCCAGTTGCCACGCCGACAGAAAGCCTACTTGTTATTCGTTTTTAGTCTCGGATTCCTGTGAGTTAAGCAATAAGAAACAAATCCCATCAGTGGAAGTCACTAACAGAAAGCACATAGGACTGTGGGCATTTCCATCGCGCGGATGGGATGGCTCAAGATGGACGCCGACATGACCTGGTGGAACGTCACCCCTGCGCTCTGGTCTCTCGGTGAGTTGACGTCTGCCATTTCTTGCTCCTGCCTGCCATTCTTCAAGCCCTTAGCTCTCCGCGTCAAATCCTTTATGAGTCGCGCCACTGTAGGCGGTACTCACCCACAAATAACTGGCGGCGAAGAGGCTAATACTCATTCGAGTGTCGGTGCTGGGCAAAAGGAGTTTATCCAAAATAGCAACCTGATGTTCAGTCTGGATGGGAGCCAGAACGAACTGGTTGAACCAGGATCGAAATAGCAAACGGTTCTTTCTACTTTATCTTTCCACTTATATAATACATATAGTATCTAGGAGGGAGCCAGTATTGAGTCAAAGGCCAGGAATGGTCAGATGCCGCTATCATATGCCGCCGAGAGTGGGCACAAGGCCGTCTTTAAGCTGCTATAATTATATAAAGGTTAATCGCTAGGTCAATCATATTAACCGGAAGGTAAACTCAGATTGCCTAGCTTATAAGGGCCTTTAGCAGGGACAGTTAAGGGCAAAATGCCTGAAAAGAGACCCTCTAGGAGAGGTCAGCAGTAACAAGAGAAGGCATCACAGGCGAGGTAGGCAGACTGTATATAGGTGTAGGTTATACGACGTTGCGATTTATAATAATTAAAATTGCTGGGACTTCTATTATTATATACTTTAGTTGAAGAATTATGTACCCTTGATTTGGCGTATTTTAATTAGACCGAACCCCTCGTTGAGACCTGTGCGGAGGTCCTTGCGTACTAAAGAGATAGAGAAAGTGACTTAAGAAATTTAGCAGAGGCAATAGGTGTTGGGTCCATAATATTAACCGTTGCTTTTACTGCTGCTACTTTTCAATGTTCTTTTGTTTCTAGGAGCGATCGGCTTGGAAGATGGGGTTCGTTGGGCCGTGTCCCGCCGTGTCGAGGTAGTCATATTATGTCTCGCCATCTCTAATGCTGAGGCTAGATGGACTATAGGCCTACTTGGCTCTCGGGTATTCCGCGCTTTCACCTGCATTAATACAACCCACTGGGGAATCAAAGTGGCAGATTTCTATTACAACCTAAAGCAGGGGCGCAGGCTTTTTAGTAAGACATATTTTTAATAACGTAGGCAAGCGGCGCCCCACCCTGCTTACTCTTTATTTATCTTACAAAGAGATTATCCCCTCTTGACAGTTGCGGGCAGGGAATTGCTTGCATAAACTATTAATTTGGTTCCGGTCAATTCCCTCTCCTGAAATTTAAGGCAGGCACTGATCCCATTTCATTTCATCGAGATATACCATTTGGCACTTTGCAATAGAGATTCAACTGGCGTGATTACTCAATCAACTCCATCCATCGTCATCGGATCTCCAACAACATTAATCGCAAAGTCGACTTTATTTAATGATATCTTTTCCTAGTCTCTACTTCCAAAACCCTGTACTTTTGATTTTTCCCGTTTATTGTTAGTTAAGATGCGACTCCTGAGCAGTACGAGCTTTAAACTCGTTGAGTTCGTCGGAGATAGTATCCCGCCATACGACATTTTGTCACACACTTGGGCCTCTGAGGAGGTTACGTTTAGCGATCTGCAGCAGCGGGAGTATGAACACTTGAAAGGGATCGCTAAACTCAAAGGCTGTTGTGCTCAAGGGGTACAAGATGGCCTAGAATGGGTGTGGATCGACACCTGCTGCATCGACAAGTTGTCAAGCGCTGAGTTGTCTCAGGCCATAAATTCCATGAATTTGTCGTACAAGAATGCCGATGTCTGTTACGTTTACTTATATGATGTCCCCCCTCCGGATCCCTTCGTTAATGAGCATCTATTACAGAATGCTAGGTGGTTTACTAGAGGATGGTGTCTGCAAGAGTTAATTGCTCTACGAGAGGTAGAATTCTATTCCTAAGATTAGACCGAATTGGGAAGGAAATAGAGCCTAAAGTAAGCTATATTCAACATAACCTCTATCCCGATTACTATGTTTCTTTAAAAGAAGCACCTTGGGCATTTCCCTGTCGCTCAGCGAATGTCATGGGTATCGAAACGTAATACCACAAGGGAGGAAGATATTGTATATTGCCTTCTTGGTATCTTTGATATTAATATGCCTCTCCTGTATGGAGAAGGACGAAGGGCATTCATTCGACTGCAAGAAGAGACCATGAGGAGAAGAGTGGATTACAGCATCTTCCTCTGGCAATCAACCGCCCTCCACAGCACCACGGGCCTTCTTTGCGATTCTCCTCAATACTTCCCTGTTAACGGAGTGGTGACACGGTCCAGTGGTTCCTGCAAATATTCTGATATCGTGGCGTCGAAAATCTCTATTGAGAATGGGCCTGAATATGTGAGACCACCTGAGGTCACCCCCCAAGGCCTTGAAATGACCGTTCATAACAAGCCACTCGAAGATGGCTCTCGGCTAGCCTGGATCTACTTAACTCATAAAGATGGCTTGGTTTGCATTTTTTAAGCCGGTCTCAAAGTGATCACAAGTATTACAGAACGAGAGTAGGATATATCGAGATAGTAGGCACCGAGGGCGAATTGGAGAGCTTCCAAACAGAGTGTATGTGTATGGCCATCTTTACAGACCTTTCAATCCCCAGGGTCCCTCGGCAAACGCTCGCTTTCAAGTTTTGGCTGAAGTCGACAGCGAAGGAGCAACTCTCAATCCTCGACATCTATCCTGACTGCAACCTCCAACATCGGCAGGACGGCTCGTATGCGACGGAACTCGACCTGGCTGCCTGCCCGAATTCTTTGTCGCGGTATTTTGTGTAGAACAAGGCTCATTAACCCATCCATTCATTACGATATTCTCTCTGTTTCATGCTACTTGGTCTTGCAAGATTCGTAAGTGCGTACCGGGTGAACCTCTTGAGGATATAGCAAAAGAAATCAGGAAAGCAGGGCCTCGTGGAGACGAATCCGATAGAGTTGTTTTACGCTTGCCGAGCAGCACTTATGTGACTGTTGCATTGAAAAGGAGAGCTAGGAGCAGTCGACATTATTTGTTTGTTTCCTTAATACCGGGGAGCTTTGCTACTGATCCTCAATACGAAAGAGGGGGACTTTGTAATATTAATCTTCTAAAGATGCAGCACATTAATTAACAAATGCTAATAGAATGAGAAGTTTAACGTCGCAAAACGTCTTTAATAGCGTGCGCCGCAGATAAGCATACGCCACAGTGCAGAGCGGCCATTCGACATCGAGCTGCACTTTTGCCAGGACCATCATCTGAAAGGCAAGGTGCTGAGGATATTCAAGTCTATTATGGTACAATGAAGCTAGGTGACCTGAAGCTTGTTGCACTTCCGGAAGATAATATCCAGATATCGAACTGCTGACTATCCATGTTATATGGCCTCAATGTCATGTTATACCTGAGTGGCAGACGGCTTTTCAACAAGTAACCATATTTCTAACCCCGGGGTACGAGAATGGGCTACTCTGTTGAATCTATTGTTTGTCGGCTCCGCACAATCGGTCTTTCTTCAATGGCTCCAGGCTTTAGCCATCATCTCAGATATCAGAGTTTAAACTGTGAGAGAAATCTCGTTGAAGAACTAACCTTCACGATACGTAACGTAACAAGATGCAATAGTTGTGCCCTAATGAGTATACGCGTCTATCAAGCAGACAAGCTCCGAGGAACCAAGACAATTTTCAGTCGCCAAGGGGAAGATCGTCACAGCAGTCGGGCAAATCTCTACCGGTGCTCCTTCACAAACCACAAGTCTTGAGTGTATTTTCCATGTTTTCATTACTCTGGCTGTTCTTCTGATCATGGGTGTCGACTCTTTATAGCAGACAGAGACCTTGAGCAAGTATGGGGGTCGGCTTGCCAAGCCACTCGTTCCAGATACGCAGGCACTGAGAGTGGACTGTATAGGAAGACCCGAGCGAAGTATTATTTCCCAGCTTGACACTTCTGTAAGTTGTGTCACCGTGAATACTTGATCGGACTTGGATCTCGTCAGTCCTGTATTTGCGAATCCGAGAGCTTATAAGATTCAGCCTGCATATGAGCAAGACGAGTTTGCAGAATGTCGCGTGGGCTGCACCTCCGGTGTTATCAAGGCTTTATTCGTCGTGGGAAACGTTAGTTCCCTAGGATTTCATCCGTGTGAGGAGCCAATTGACCTTGACCTCTTCGTGATGGATAATCTCAACTCAGATATTCTTGTTGGCCAGGGTACCACCGACACCCTAGGTTTCTTCAATTTTCACAATAAATCGCTCATTCCCAGTATCCTTCGACTGTGAGTGTCTCGACCTTAACATCATCCGTCACATAAGAAGCTCAGAGCTGGATATTACATCGCTACGGAAGGAAGTCAAGAGCAAACTTGGCCGCAATCTGTCTGATGTTTCCGGTAAGTTCCCGTAGCGAGAGAGTTCGTGGTGGCTTGGAACTGACTGGATCTCAGATTGTGTCGCTGGTGTTGAAGCTCAAGCTGACATTGATTAACGAGAAAATGCAGGACAGGAGCGCGAGCAAGCTAGAATCGCGAAGCTCTCCGGGTCCACGAAAGAACGAGCGCAAGTGCTTGAAGACGTGGCTATCCAAACTCTTGGAAGCGAAAGACAAAAGCGTTTTTCGCCTCTCTCTGAACCCAGGGAGTCTCTTCCCTCTATTCGAATTACCGTCTGGGACACAAGAAATTCAGCAGGACCCGCTACGGCTTTTCAGGCCTCTTCAGCGAGGATTCGATCACGATTCACCCCTATAGCGACTAACCTTATTGCCCAGTGAAAGGGCGTCCAAGAAGCGAAGGAGGAAAGTGTTTTAGAAGAAAGGACGAGATGGTTCGTCATGGCCTAGTACAGTACATAATTCACCTAGTAATGTCTGCCCATTCTGCCCTGTTAGGGAGCACACGTATCCAAGGCCGGATGGCTTGGAGCGGTGAGCCTATCGACCGAGGACCTTGAAAGAGCTCAAAGATAAGAGTATTGGAAATGCTGTAGGGATGTCCGTGTACACCACGCCGACAAAGACAAAGATGATCCGCTTCTTCGGCAAGTATTGACCCAACCGCCTGACTGCGTGAACAGAAGAAGATGAAGAAGGGCCCATCCTCTTGACTTTTATACAGTTCGCTCTGAGATTTAGATGGCCCTTGGAGGCTTTTTGGGATTCGGGACTGTTTTGATCACTCTATTCTTACAACACCATCGAACCTTTTTTAATTTATAAACGCCGTCTTCATCGTTTATACAAACAACAAGTTCGCCGACGGCTGTCGTTGACCTCATCAAAGTCTTCGAAAATTAAGCGTTCTTATTGGGTTACTTGACTAGGTGAGGGCCGCCGGCTCCTAACGCGGATATTTGTGCCGATTGTAAAGCCGTTATTCAGGGCGTTTTCGATCATCACCTCAATGCTCCTCTCGCGGGCGGAGGTGCCTTGGAGACGCTCGATTAGGGCATGTCGATGCAGCTTGATTTCTACTTTAATCTTCTTGATACCTTTGACTGATTACGTGCAGAGTAGATGTTTTGCTATTTATAGCTATATAATTCTAGAGACCAGAGTGTTGGCGGATTGGCGAGGGTCCACATGGAGGGCCTCGCGGCCGACGCTGGCGGCGCTTAGAAAGGGCTGGCCATTGACGACCAGCGTCTCGTAGATCTGTGTCGTGTTTGCGAGTACCTGGAAGCTTATGACTGAGACGTCTCACTCAAGATACACCCAGGTCATGATATGTCAACGAAGGCACTTATCTTTTCTCGGCGCATTATAGGCTCAACTGTGATTATATCATCATGAAAAAGAATATTCTAAAAGTATTTCACTACACATCCCCATGGTAAGTTGCAAAGCCGATGTCGCGAAACATAAAATGTGCAATCATTGATCTCCTCAATCCATGAGGCATCAAAAGCAATAACGAGAAGAGCCACTAGAATATATTTCTCTCACCAAGAAGATTACGCCCAAGATATGTACTGGGATTTTCTCCACGATCATCGCGTCTAATGTAAATGTAAAGCTGTTCCATTATTACTGAATTGCTGGCTGGGGCCGGCTCCCTGTAATGGATGCCATCGCCCATTGCGTCCAGATGGCCAGCCACCAGCATAAGCGTCTTGGTCCTTTGTAAAAGTGTAGCCTGGACGTGGTTGTGGCTGGTCCCACGCTGTGTGGTTTGCTGGATGCACTACTTCAGCTGAAAGAGGAACGGCTGGGTTTGTATTGTAGCTAGTGCCAGCTTCAAATCCAGCAACTACACCAGTCATAGATGTGATATAAACATCAGACAATGCAAATGGCCTCCGCTCGAATTGCCGGCTAGAGGCCATCAGAGGATATTGAGAGGGAGTATGACTGTCTATGGGCTCCCCTTCATACGGGATGGGTCGCACCGGAGACCCGTAGTGAACCCAGGCAAGATCCACGTCCCCATGAGATGTGGGTTTTGAGCTTCCAACTGCCCATCCAGCTGGAGACGGCGGTACAGACGCAAACGGTAAGAATTGTGTGCCTATAGGTGATTCCGAAGGATATGTTCGCCACGTTGGATTCAGTTCTCCTATGTTCGAAGTTGAGCTTTGGTCAACATCTGCAATCACCCAGTTGGAGAAATCTTGATCCCTTATCCCAAAACGGTTCTGATTCGTTGGCGATGCTGATGAAGCTGTAATTTACTGTTAATTAATATACTCCGTAGCCGTAAACCGTTAACGAACCTCTCATTTCAGACGGGAACCCATCCATCCTAATGACTTCAATAGTCGTGGAAACTGCAATAGGTGTTGACTTTTTTGTTGATGGGCTAAATGGTGGCCTTGGTTTCCCTGGTTGCTTTACTGGATTGCTAATAGATGGCGCTGAGTTTCCTTTTACTTTTGCACGAAATCTTGACGTTTTCTTTGCTCGTGAGTCGCCGGTAGATGTTTGGTTTACTGGGAAACAACTGCACTCCTTCCTCAAGCGAATACAGTTAATGCAACGACCTTGCGCGTCAGAGGACGACGTGATGCATCTGATTTTTCGGCGCCGGCAGTAACCTTGAGGGCATACGTTTAGATAGGTACCCTCATGCATGGGAGAGTTTGAAGGCTGTCACTTACCACAGGCCACTGAAATACGATGATAGCCTAATTTGCTCCTCTTTTTCGTCCCCATTTGTTGTGGTTGCTCATCTGTTTCCGCAGGATGTAAAGGATCACCGGTTGGTGCTGAGAATGCCCCTTTAATACTCAGATCATGCCCTTGATTTGGTGACCGAGGATCACGAATATCAAACATGCTCAAAGAAGAAAGCTGTTGGGAAGGAACGGTGCAAAGCATAAAGCCTTGAGGCGACATACCCATCTCAATGTCGACAGGGGGCAGTGGTGGATATTGGTAAGGCATAACGCTAACCATGGGAATAGAAGCTGACGAGGTATTCTCCCATAGGTTACCCATACTAGAGAGGAAGGGCTTCGACTGAGCTGTCGACGGGATTGCGATGGCGATGGACGGAATGTTGTAACCTTGGATGCTGATGATAAGTTGACTAGGTAAACTCGCGCTCCCGCTGGCATATAAAAAAAGAGAAAAGCTGGAAGAGGATGGTAAAGTCGAGTCGAATCGAGCCAGGTAAATATTTCTCGCAGTCTCACAAGAGACCTTGTACAACCTGATAAGATGGTGATGTGCATTGGGCGGGGATTCGAGAGAAGCAATTGTACCCTATCGTTCCAGCATGTAAGACAAAGTGGTGTGTACCGAAACGACTGTCAAGGGAGGAGACAGGAGGAACATGTCTGATATCATGCTTAGGCTGGCTTTGACCTCAAGTCAAAACGCCCACGTTGGTGAGAGCACTCTTTTGTGACAGACACAAAAAACTGATGTCTTACTTAATTCCACTTTTTCATCAACAGAGAGTGGTCACCAGCAAGCCGGTTGTGGGTCCCTGCACCGCTGATCTTAGCTGAGTTGTGCCATAGCGGTACTTATTAAACAGGCGCGTCACGAACACTGTATTTTCGTTGTACGCCTCATGTGCAGTTGTAATTTCCTCTTCTCTCAGTTTGTCGATATCTGCATGTCCATCTGAATAGATAAGCCAATTTATTGTAAGCTCGCACACCAGCTGTAGTCTGAGAATTCTTGGCCTGATTTGGTGAAGGAAAAAGCAACGGTAGGCTTGATGACGCCCACTGAAACCAACAGCTTCGTTTGTGCCAGCGCCATCAGGATTACTGGAAGATGATAGGATCAAGTGATTCTCTTCTTCTTCGTTGCTCTTCGGTTATCGCGAGATTGCCAGATACGCGGAGCTTACTTTGAATGTCTCAGTTTGCTGAACCACTCCAGCCCCGCCTAGAGTCCGAAATAACTGACAAGTCGCGTCAACATCCTAGCTGGGGCTGGCAGCGGCCAAATTGCGAGTAAGCAAAATGGTCGACCAGCCTGCAAAGCCACCCTAATCAGCTGATAGCTTCTAAATAAAGTCAGCCTCAAAGCACTGTGCGCTGTGACTGGGGAGCCCACTTCTTCAATCGCCTAATCTGGGCAGAGATTGCCTCATTCGAGGTCGATTTGTGTACCCCTGTCGCTGATGCTCCCCAGGTCGACGCGGGGAGCCGGTCCCAGGTTGATCGCAGAACCCCTTTCCTTAGCAGCCCCACCGGCAGCATGAGCTTGACAGGATGTCAAGATCGGTACTAGCTCAGCAGCCCGCGCT
The DNA here is from genome assembly GCA_020976545.1 of Fusarium sp. Barmshour. Taxonomy (NCBI): domain Eukaryota; kingdom Fungi; phylum Ascomycota; class Sordariomycetes; order Hypocreales; family Nectriaceae; genus Fusarium; species Fusarium sp. Barmshour. The sequence continues at coordinate 14,478 of JAAIJJ010000306.1, forward strand.
GAGAAGTGAAGCAATGAAGCGAGAACACATCTACGGCAAGGGTATGCACTTATCAGCCACCATCTGGGCACTGGCTGTCGTAGGATGAAAGATTCAGAACAGCGTAAGAAAGGGAGGTGGTCATCACCAAAGAGACCCCCATAGATGTCGACGGAAAAGAGGGGAATGATTCAGCTCCTGCATCGGGCAGCCATAGATAGCCTGGTAGTCGGGTGGACTTCTTGCAGGCACTGCCACCGCCTGTTGCTGCCACCAACACCCTCGACAGTCTCATGGGAGAGGGCGCATCGAAATCCTAGGTTACGTTTTGTATTGGCACGCTCCATCAGAAGACCACCAGCGTGAGTCATTCGTGTTTATGTTCACATAAGTATACTGAGAAATTAAATCTGAAGGTAGATGATTCTGTAAAGTAATGATTTATATGAAAGGCGAAAGTGAGAACTAGTCTATACTTATAAGTCAGAAAATAATATCTTAGGTTAAATAGAGGAAATATTTAATAATAATTGGCTAACTTGCTACAGGAAGGTTAGAGATGAAAAAGGTCAATGGCTTTGTGAATCTGTTAATGTTCTATCCAATTAACGGCAGACAGTACAAGAGAACCGGAAAGAGCCCTGGTGAAGATTACAGCTGGATGCTCATATGACACCTCATATTTAATTTTTTTCAGTATGAAAGAAATGAAATACCATGAAGCAAGCCATCATGATTGGACGGGCTCCTTGAGAAGAGAGCAAAAGCAAATAAAAGCCTCGTCGCGCCACTGACAAAAAACACCTGCCTATAAGAGGTAGGAAGGTCCCAAGGCCAGGTTATGTCACAGACAGTGCAATCAAAAGATAATCTGTTATACCTGCGGCTTAAGCCATCGCCGGGAATACGAAGTTATCTAGCGGCTGATCCCGACAGATTGGGTCAACCAAGGGCTGATTGCAGCAAGAACGACGGGTTCTGCAATAAGATAAGATGAGGGATGGCAATTTGACTTCCTGGGGCTGAACTAGTGCGCACCGAGGTCACCCGCCAATGCTGGTCATTCTGAGACTTACGTTACACAAACTCTGGTTAGCTCGGAACTTTGGAAAGGGTGATAGGCAACCACAAGGTTGATGCAGGGGCGGAATGAAACCCAAGGGCGCACCATATTGCCTGTCATGCAGGACCCTGTCAGGGTATCAAAATTGGAGCCTTGAACAAGACCGCTAAGGGAGGGGCAAGTAAAAGGTTAGAAGAGTCCATTGTCACGCATCAGGGGAGCGTCAAGTAGTGGTCCCCTGGCAAGTTTACTCGCTGGCAATCGCTGATCTCGATGAAGCTAGCCCTACAAGGATGAATACACGGACCTCAAGTCTGAGTAACAGTGGGGAAGCTTGCCACTAGCGTTGTTGCAGGGGTAATGGCCCATTGTCTACCAACACGCCCTGAGTGTCTAGACTTTAATACTGCATGCATCAAGCACCAGTAATAGGTGGAAGGTTGCCACGGATCCTGAATCTATTCTCGAGGAACAATGACCAGTCATTATTCTGTCCTACCTCAGGCATCTTTGTTCATTTATTGGCGCCGCGGAGAAGGTCGTTTCACCTCCCGCGATTTCCGGCATGCATCGTATAACTTCCGAGACAAGGATTGGTAGTCGGGGCTGATACCCGATGAAGCCCGGTCATCTTGTTGTCTCCGTTTGCTGGAAATACTATTGGTCACTGTCTAACGCGGGGCACAGGGCCATTGAGGATCTGTTCCCCCCGAAAGAACCCCCGAGATGTCACACATAGGAACATACCGTGCAGGAGGAGGACAGCCTAAACAATAGTTTAGTTGTGGCGTATATCGAGTATAAGCTTTGGTCGAGATCGGACGCGGCACTAAAATATTGCCACCTCTTCTTTCCAACGACTCGGATGCACTGTGGGCCGACACATCTTGTTTTGGATAAGTTTTTCGTGAACTTTCGCTTGCATGTGGCTCTGCCCAAGACAGCTTGTGGCTTCATACTGGGAAGCCTGCTTTAGATGATGGACGAATAACCTCGCTTCAAGGTGTGATTTCCTTTTTCATTTAGGGTAACATAAATGATCGACTTCACAAGTCGCCCAGGCACTATCTATACTACCGCCTCCACTGGCGTGTCACTTCTCGATCTAATGGTGGCACTTGCCAGGCACTGTAAGATACCAGTGCTACCCATAGTTGCTCTTTTTTATTTGTACCAGTTAGAGAAATAAAGATATTTATATATGTACCTTCATTATTACAATGCCTTAGAGAATGCTATTAACGAAAGTTGACAGAGTCGAGCCTGAATTACATAAAACATAGCATGCCTCCCGCCTCAGTATGAATTAGATCAACCAGCTTCTCCCACCAAGGCTCCCTTTCTTGGATTAAGCGAGGTAGGCTTTTAGCTGAAGGCCATATCTGTTTCCATTCCCAGGTTCGCTTCAGAGCTTCGTAGATAGGGGGAACAGTCTAAAGGAAGTTAACCATGGTCCCTTACATAAATCAATACATGACAGAAAAGAATCTTGTAAGATACACTAAGAGACAAGACTTACGCTTCTAACCGGCACTTGAAGTACCCTCTCAAACCAGTCTTGCGCAACTCCTCTATTCTTCACAGACAATAAACCGAGTATGAATACAGGCAGAATAGGGGCATTTGCCGTGAAAAATAGGCCAGATGCCGGGACTGCTTGTATGCATTTGGCTAAGGCTTCTAAATGCCTTCTCACATATCGGTGACCAGGGGGGTACCTATTAGCTGGTTAGCATAACTATTTAGAAGAACGGTCTATACACAATCATCCATACCTCTGCACTCGGCATCGAAGATAGATGATCGCAGTGAGAAGCCAAGCATAAGCTGTTCGTTCGATCACGTTCGTAGTTGAGTCAATAAAAGACGCGGCCGATTCGGTGGATTTTAGCTCATATAGCAGTTGGAGCAATTTCTTTGCTGTTAGGGGCACCACAATACTTCGGTTATCCTGGTGCAACCTTGTCGCGCAGTAATTAATCTGACTCATGATATGCAGTAGTTTCGGCGAAGTGCCGCATCCTCCGTGGATCGTCCAGACATCTTCAGATGAAGCCTGTAACAACCAGCTAAATCGATGGCTTTCCTCTATTGGAGCAAACCTTTCTGGCTGTGGGAGTTTCGACGTTACCTGCGTAAGGATAATTCCCCGGGCAACTAAGACGGCCTGAGAAGTGTAAAGGCTTGTCGGTTGGGGGTGCTGAAGGCTCGTCGGTGGGGACTCCCTAAAGCTAAAAGGCAAGGTGTCTTTTATACGCTTTGGAATCTCATGGTTCCAGCATTCTTCCTCCGAGAAAGCTGGTTTCTGCTCCCTTTTATCGAGATACTTTTCCGCCAGCCTTAATCCCTGATACCATGCTGGCTCAAAAGGAGCCTTCATGCAATGCTCGATCCGGAGGGTCTAATCGATTAGTGTATGCAGTTCATATAGGAGGAAATTCATTACTAACATCTATAGTGGAGAGAATTATCAATAATGATAAGATCTCGGTAGATGATCCGTCTTGCTTGCAGTTGAGGAGGTCGCGAAGGTATGCAACAGTGCATTTGTGTAATTGGATAGCTCGGTAGCCGAATGCATGGTTGTGGATCACCCGATCCCCATTTTCTTTGTCCGGGGTATGGTCGTGAAGATACACAGCAGCAAGGCATAGAACAGCCGATCGGATTCCCGGACTATTTTGGAATGTAATAAAGTCCAGCCATGGATTGGTTTCAGATATGAAACTTTTGCCAGTGCAGATAGCAAACCAATCTAATGGGAGACATAACGTTAGATATACAGAACACACTCTGGGTTATCTATCGTCGGGCAAGCGCTTTGAATGCAATAAACCATGTATGACGTACAGAAGGCCAGCAAAGTCCGATCCGACGGCTTTTGGACTGCCACGTTCCAACAGACTGGCATGGCTCGTTGGGGATATGTGAGAGCATGAGCTCTTCCTCCCGAATTGGGGTGGGCGCGTTTGAACTTGAGAAAACTGTTGATTTCGCTACCTATCGGTACAGGGAATATTTTCTCTCCCAATGCGATAACATTGTCGCTGTATTCAAAGGCGTTAAGCACAGACTCTTCTAATGCTTTTAGTTCGAGTACTGGAATTGCCTGCGAGCCGGCATGCGGCTTATCCTCTGATATGATAGCCAGACTGCTTGAGCCAATCTGTGTACCAGTGCTCGGTAACAATAAAATAGAACTCAAGTTGATGGAGTCTACTTCAGGATTTGCTTGACAAATCTTTGACTTCTTTGCATGTTTGTCATACTGACAATCGCTAGCTGTCCTACGTTTGGCTGAAGAGACGGTGGTCAGGTTCGCATTTTGAGTAGTCAACTCCTGAAGCGGAGCTTTGCAAACCCCGAATGCTTAATCTGAATGAGTCAACCAGCCTTCAGATCAGGGAAATAGCCTTGCCACCATCGGGTGCAATCATGAGAAGTAGCAATAAGGTGCAGTATATTAACTTACCGCGGAGCTGAAGCGAAGATGGATGCAACGAAGGGGGCTCGAAAACAGTATACAGAGGATCAACTTGGCATAGCGACTCCATCGTAGAGAATTAAAATATGTCTTGGACAGTTTCGGTCGATGATGGAGCGGCTAGAAGACAATGAAAAATGTAACGAGGGAGGGGCTAATGGTTTGCTTAATACTGAATAAAGTTGGCAGATAGCCATATTAAAAGTGGTTTAGACGTGGCGCGTTCCCGGCTACCTGGTCACGCCTGGTCACGCCTGGTCATGGCGGCGCCACGACCGGGCATTATGTCTCATTTGATGACATTAATCCCGTCATTTTTCACAGTTAGGCTGGCCCGGTACATACTGAATCCCTCCATCCATAATCCACCAGTGCCGCTGGTCTGGGCTTGCTGGTAGCAGCCCCAGGCTTGCCAAGACACGGGGACGGTGTCTTATCGCCGCCTATTGTCTCATCCGTGACAGCACCGTTTCCACTGGCGGAGAGGCTCGAACTGACATTTACAGTAAACAGCCTACTCTCGACCAGCCAAGGCACCAAATGATAGGATGGTAAGAGTAATAAGCTAGGATCGATGATTAAGACTTCTTTGACGACTTAACGCGGCATCTGTTCAAAATGGATGGACTGACAAGTTCCAAAATGTTCTAGACAAATAAGGGTGCCTGTGTATAAATGGGCGATAGAATACGGATACTGCTGACTGCGTCAAAAACTATGCCGAACGCATCAACGCCACATCCTTGCGCCCATATAATAAACGACCGAAATAAAATATTCCCAAAACATCAGGAGTGGAGGCTTTTGCTTTTTAAGAACCACCTAGTGACTTTTATTATGTATCTGGCGTTTAGTGCAAACCAATACGGCTTAAGAAGCTCCTGAATACGGTCCTTGCTTACTACGCTAGCTTCTCTCTGCCGGAGTTCAGTGTTTAGGCTGTTGGAGTGTGGCGTTCCTCACCGATGGGTTTTCATGTCAGAGCCAGTTGCCTCTCACACCATTGGCGTTGGTAAACCATCCTTACACATGACCAACAATTTCTTCTCCTCCGTGTGCAGACGTAAGCTTTTGAATTTTTCAGTTGGGGCTTCGGGCACGGACGTACCCGGCTCCAACATAACTATGCGTCCCGCTACTTTGGGCAACGTCGACAGGGATAAATGCCGATGGTCCCGCCTGATCGACTCGATGCGTTGGTGGAGAAAAGATCCACAGAAATCTGCACCCTCGTCCTGATTGAGGCTTACCCTCACTTCCCGACTCGTGGCTGCGAATGACAACTGGTCGGCCAATGTTGTGAATTGGTTTCATTATTTATGTGGGATGGGGAGCACACGCGCTTTGTCAAAAGCGACGTGTCATATGCGAATGTGGTGATTTAATTTGCATGTCTGGCCTCCTCCACCCGAGACCATGGTTTGGTTCCCGATTGGCCGCCCTAACAATTTTTGTACAGGAGGTAACATCTCATCCTGGTAATCTCAACCAAACACATAAAGAGAAATAAACTTATCGTAGGGCTAATCCTGTCGTGTTTATCCTTTGCTAGATGCTTCTACTCTCTCTATTCAGGTACATATCAAGAACGTCCTCGCCGCTGTCTCTTGTCTCCACTATGAAACTCTTACTCAGACACCGCGGGGATGCGGAGAGTGATCTGAAACATTTATGTAGGGCTTATATCCAGCACCTACAACATATTGATACATCATACGAATCATCCACTCAAAGTGGATTAGCTCGGTCAGCTGCCTCCAGAAACTTAGCCACCTATAAGGCTAGGTACTTCACCTTGGGCCATTACCCTGGCGTGATGTAATTAGGCCAGGAAAAAGAAATTCGCATTCTGTAGCTCCCCAGCCCGTCGCCACTTGTTGGTTTGACATTCTCTGACATCCCTCGTCTCTATAAATTTCGAATGACTGACAGATCTCCACAGCATCTTCTATAGGCCTGTTATAATCCGGTATTACTTTTGCTTGCATTGTATAAAGGCGTCTGCCTATAAAATTAATACTGCTAATTATAGCTTTTTATTAATACTTATATATAAGTAAAGGAGTTTTATATTAAATTATAATTTTACCTATTATATATAAAAAGATATTAGTTAATTAATTAATAACTAATTTTAATAATAAGGTTATTTCTTATTAATAAACTATAAGTTTATTAATATATGTATTTTAATTATATTATTATTATAATCTTTGTAATTAAGTTATATATATCTTATATTTTTCTCTAATTATATATAATTATTATAAACTAAAAAACCCTAATATGTTTAATAAGCAAGCTAACCAAATAAGCAAGCTAATTACTTTCCTTCTTAACTTATAGGTTATCCCTCCCTACCTAACTTATAAGTTTAAAAGGCTTACTTTTACTACTAAATTCCTCCCTAAATAACTTAAGAACTACTTAATAAGTTCTTATATTATACCTAGCCTTATTATATATATTATAATATTAATTACCTAATTACTTTAATCTTTTTTAATTATTACTTATATATTAATATTTATTTAATTAATTACTTATACTACTTTTTATATAATTATTATTTTTCTTTTTTTATAATTTAGGGTTTTTTTTTTTTTAGTATTAATTTAGTATTTTATTTACCTCTTAAAGGTTTTAAATCTTAACTCTTAATAAGATAATCTTATATATAATTACCTTAGTTTTCTTTAAAAGAAATTAAAAAGCTTTAAGAATTAACTTTAAAAAGCTATTATATTATTTTTTAATTTATTTATTAAGGTATTTAAATTATAATTTAATTTTAATTATTATTCTTAGTATTTATAAAACTTATAAGATTAATAATTTAATAGCCTCCTTAAGGGGTATTAAGGTTTATAATTATATATTTTCTAAGTTAAAAAAAATAAGCCTAACTTCTTTAAAACCTCCTTAAATATTATTCTTTATAAAAATAGCTTTAAAAGTAATATAAAAGGCCTAAAAGAACTTAATCTTAGAAATATAAGTTATAAAATATTTAATTAAATATTTTATTTCTTAATTATAAGCCTATTTTAATAGCCTAAAGTACTTAACTCTTATTATTTAAGATAT
>JAAIJJ010000031.1:0-41176 GCA_020976545.1 Fusarium sp. Barmshour
CCCTTAGAGGTTTTACCATTTCGGCTGTAATCTTAAAGTATCCCTGCTTGCACGTGAGGCCCCAGCACCTGTTCAACACCTGTTTGTCCAGGATGCTGAGCAAGGTTGGCGCACGGGGCTGTGGTCACGTATACAGTGCGAACGAGCCTGATTGCCAACCAGATCCTTGCCAGGCTCCAACAGTCAGCTCTTTCAGAAGTTGGGGATACTCTACAGCTGTGCTTATGTCAGTGGTGACTCCGACGGGGAGGTAGAGGCCTGTAATGCTCTGTCGAATCGTCTCTCTTCAGAAGCCTTGCCACAATATAAGTTACAGAGCGTATAGTTTATACTTTTTGGGCTTCTGCCTCTCTTGGTGAAACCAGACTGCATTGTCAAAGTCAACCATACCGGGTAGTCTAGACTTTTTGATATTGGAATTAATATACTTGAGCCTTTTGCATTTACGACTTCGCAAAGGTTTTACATGCTCAGCGCTGCAACTGTGACTTCTTTTAATTATCTGGTCTTGATATTCGTGGGAGGCAAATTGCAAACATCAGTTCTAGAGCAAGTATTGTCTGCATGTTATTACAGAACATATTCATATCCATTCCAGGCCATAAGTAGGTATTATTCGATACGTAAAGAAGAATGCGTGACGCTTTCTTGAATATTAATATGCATAACCAGGGAGCTTTCTATCGATTATTTTTTTAACCAGCCGTATCTCAATTTACATAGCTCTATGCGCCCCGCAAACATTGTGGTCAAAACGCGCTGATGAAGAACTGCTGGACTATTTTTCTCCTCAGGAATGCGCTTCTGAGGTCTTTCTTGAGTTTTAACATATAGTCGCGGTTGATGATCTTTTCTAACAGCATCTGGAGGATCTCAACATCTGTTAATTCAATCCCTATCCCAAGAAAGTCATCTTCGGCAATATCTCCGGCTGAGTGTGGAGCGATAGTAATGCAGAGGAGATATAGCGAGGGTAGTGTTTTTGCCTCTCAGCGGTCCTGTATGCTAGACTGGTTTCGATAGTTGGAGGCTACCATCTTCAAGCTCTGGGAAGTATCGGCCATCGTCGCTATCCTGACTGCCCGACTCGACGAATTCGCGGGCTGGTGTCTACGTGAGTGAAGCAGCCCTGATGTAAATGGGTTGGGCGTCGCAATTACAGTTGTTTTTGTTTGTGTTCTTGTTAACCACTCTCTCTCACACTTTGAGCACCGTATACGATCGCCAGTAATAGCAACTTGTGCTTTCTCGATTTATGCTTGCTCAAGAATGGTTACCATTTACAGCATACAGGACAGTGACACGAATTGGCGTACTTTTTAGTGACCCGCTTGGATGCTTGTGATATAGAACGGGCTGCGACTTGAATATAATCGGAATCATAAGCCTGGGGGCCGATCATCGATAGCTTCTGGTTGCTTGTGGTGGGTTGTCAAAGGAGGAGATGTCAAAGGAGGAGATTTAGGTGGAGCTCCCACGCGTAATTAGTGCGAAAAAGCTATCTCCTCTTCTCCTCAGGCCTCGTAACGCTGGGGGAACAACGCTAAACGCAATACAGGGAGGGCTCTTAGCCAATCGCTTAGCTGATCCTAGATAAATGGTTGGCCAGCTGTCACGTCACCGGAAACCAGCGTTAGGTGGCCTTGAAAGATCGGTCTGCAGAATTTCTTACCCCTCAGAATTTCTCACCTCGCAGAATTTCCTATCCCATAGAATTTCTTATTATATATAATTTACTGCCTATAGAATTCGTTCTTATTATATCTCAACTAGAGCCTGGTTGTTTAAGGCTCTAGGAATATACCTAAAATCGAGTTCTGGATTTTGATATAGGCCTCCACTTGAACAATGTTTGCTCTTACATTCGCTCGTTATCCATAGAAGCAGATGTTGGAAATTACAATCGAGGCAATTGAAAGTGGCACAGATTGTGCCAATTAGATCAAAAATTTACGTTCACACCTGGAGTCCTTTTTAACAAAGGAAAAGGCAATAAGAAACAGGGGGGTTATCCTTGATATGAAGGAGGCCCATGCATGTGCTCGCTCCTCTGATCCTGCCTTGGAGGATCTTGCCAACATTGTAGGTAGCTTCAGGCACTGTGATGAGCGTCTTGGGCCTGCTTTTCTCCGCCCCATCTTGAGGCTGTTTTTGAGCTCGTCTCTTTTTGACGATCTTTTGTTGCTTGCGGTTGGATAGGGTCTTGGTGTATTATGGAAAGGTGGATGCTCCTGACAGTCTGCCACCAAAATGACAACGGCTTACTGATATACCTACTCCACCTCGCAATCCGCCCCAGTCTAATAATCCAACTAGATCTTTACGATACTCGAAAGGTTAGAGCCTAAGACAAGCAACATATACTCACGTGACCATGGTTGGTTATTAGACAGCATGTAGGTTTGGCCAGTATTGCTGCTCGCCAGGCTCCGAGACGATTAGGGTTCGCTGTAATGTGCCGGAGTATACAGAATCTGGCCGGTGCGCGCAGCGATGGCCTCCCAAATATAGCTAAGCTAACCCGAGGCAAGCCTCCCCTGACTTGCAGTTCAGGCGGGCGCACTAATGACCAGGGTAGACAAGGCATCTCACCCCGAATTCTCAGGAGACCTTGTCAGTCATATCATGGGCACTTTCCATTTTGCAGCACCTATAAGTACCGACGGATTTGCAGCTTCAAGTATCTATGGCTTGTTTTATGGCCGTGACATTGCTTTCGACGAGGAACAATTGCTCGCTTATTCTTTCCTTGTGCCCCAATGCTACACATCGACTTTGTCGTGTACTTCGCCAATGCAGGCTGTACCTCTCATCAGTAATACTTATTTAATCCCCATAATCACTTCCACATTAAGACACCTGTAGGGGGCATAAAGCGGATCAACAACTCCAACAACTACTGGCATCTGCGGCTCTTGATCCACCGAAAGGAGCTACGCCGGACTCCGAGAACCTCCCTGACATGGTCCGCGAATCAACCTTTGTTGCGAGAGTGAAAAGGGCTTTCGGCATTGCTTCCCAGTCATCGAGCCGCCTGAATACGAATTCCAACTTAGGCGCTGGAATTTCTGGCAACCCAGACGCCACGCCTCAACAGCGCCCAGACGGCAATTATGAACTACGAGACGACTTCTCAGGCGGCAACCCGAAGAAAATATCACAGGTTGTGGGGGGCAGGGCAAGTATGAAAGGCTGAGGGGCATTCACGTGGCACGAGAACACATTGTCACAGTTGATAGTGACGTTGGTGTTTCGACTAAAGCAAAGATTCATTATTAGATTGGGGTAGTATATCAATATCCCGATAGTAGAGAGAACAATGAGATAGAAAGAGCCTAGCAATCGCTTCCTTCCGATTCATCTTCCTGTCTCTATTATCACACATCACATCCATTTTCCGGTTGCCATATATTGTCACTTCTAATCCAGCCTAAGCTTAGTAGTTATTATCTCTAGAGTTTATTATCTTTAGAATTTATCACCCTAGAATTTATCACCCCCTAGAATTTATCACCCTAGAATTTATCACCCCCTAGGATTTATCACCCTAGAATTTATCACCCTAGAATTTATCACCCCCTAGAATTTATCACCCCCTAGAATTTATCACCCTAGTACAATATATCCTTTGACAATTTGGCATCTCTGCCAATGCCAGGACGCGTTTGAAATCTCCGAGACTGGCTATTGACTGGACCCTGGTCATTCAATTGGTGTCGCTTGATTGGGCGTCCTCAACAGAACTCAAGTCGTAATGTCGAGTCAAGAAAAGCAAAACCCAGTCAAAGAAGACACCAGACTTTGCTGTCTTACATTGAGTGGAGCTGCAGTGAGTAAGCATTTCACTTGCTTGTTTTGAAGGCAGGGCTATTTGAGCCGTTACATACTACGCGTCTGGTCTTGAATGCATCTAAGGGAAAGCTCGTTTAGAACACGTCCCTGCGACAATGATTCTTGCGATCGCAGAGAGGAAAGGTTCCACAAGCACAAGTTCACATAAAGCCTTCTAGACTCTTCAATTGACGTTTTGCTTCCCATCCGCCGCTAGGACCATAAGACCAACCGTGAACGCTGTCAATTCGAATACTGGGTATTTCAACTGTGGCAGTTGTTACGTCGACGGACGCTAGAATCGAGCAACTGGAGAAAGAACGTTTTCACCGCGAAAGATAAAACCGTTATACTCAAGGAGCAGGTTGGTAAAGGTCATCAAGACATTCATCAGGCAGACTTGATGCACACAGCGCTTCTTGAGGAAACAAAGTATTAAGAAGATACTATAGCGGCTATGGCTATATATATTGGTAAGGTCATGCCAAACCTCCAGGAGTCGCATTAGGACAACAATAGGATCAGCAAAGCAAATAGAAATCTCACAACCGAAATTGGGAGTATAGGAATCAAGCCTTAGTGCCATGACTCAATAGCTCGCCATAGAGAGTATAGGGTTTATTAAATGCAACAAATGCATTAATATATGCAAGCCCTGAAACCTAATTATCGAAGTATTCAAAATTTCAAGCATTAATTATCTCGACAGCATATCATCTCGTAATTGTCCTAAGAATGTTCAATATGTTCTCCTGAAGTGAAATCTTAGCAGCTGGCAAGGAGGGTCTCTATGCGGCGATGATGCGCATGTGGTGTTGGTGCTGGAGAGTTCTTTCTTGTCGCAAACGAAGAGTCGATATGGAGCGTCGACTGCATTTGTACTTGATCGACCTGTGGGATTAAAGTGTAACGGACTAGCGATGACTGGGACAAGGAAGCGGAACAGCTGACATCGCGTCCTTTTCAAGCATCCTGCCCGGCCCACCAAGGACAGACAGTGTCAAACTGCACACACCATCCAATATAATGCTCGTTGTCGGCAGCAGAGGCGTTTTCGAGAGTATGAATAACAACCGTCATAGCAGTTGGAAGATCCAGTGACTACAAAGCGGAAAATATCATATTTATCACCGTTTCTTCAATCAGAGCGGTTTGCATGGATTTGCCACCAGAGGTACCGTTACCGGAAAACAGCTACTAAGCAAAGAAAGACATAGATTTTAAAGTGCATGCGTGGTTCAAGCAGCATCTTTTACAAATTTCCACCGATCATTTTGCATTCTTGCTTTTAGACATCTGAACAAAGTGTTTAGTGTATACCCACAAATTCATGCCGCCAACCACATATATCACAATTCCAATTCCATGGATAATCTGCTCGAATGTGCCTGGTCGTCAAGTCAGTCTGGCATACTCTTGAAATCATGTGTCTTGGAATATGTCGGTTTGTAATAGTTGTAGATCTGAACTGCCACCCGCAATGGTGACAAATTCTACTCTCTAGATGCCTTTTATCTTATGGCCTATTACTTCTAGAACCCTTTTTTGAGAATGCGCCTCCCTCAGTGACGCTAGGAACTTCGTTATTGTTTGATGGAGAGCCAGGCCTGAAATCGTTGGATCCTGAAGTCTAGACAGAGCCTGATTCTATAGAGTTCAGAAGCGCATCTTCCAGTGACCGGACATGGCTCTGTCAGGCGTCAGGAGACATCAATACATTGGGTGGTGATTAACTGAGAACATACCTAATGGCACTTCAGATGTGCTATCACATCAAGCCGTAAAGTAATCGGCAGTGTACAATAATGGCACACGAAAAAGAGCTCACCTGTCGTCATTGTGATTTATGAAGGTCAAAGGCAGTGCAGCATGGATGACATGCACTGTTCGGAAATGTCATCAATACGCTAAAATCACATAGTTCACAAAACTGTCGATCAAAAGACCTTACGACATCACTACGACATCCATACATCGAAAGGATGGCAGCTGAACGACCCATCCTGGACCTGATCTTACCTAAGGCAAGGCAATGCCACTGACTGACCGCCGACACTAACTTCCCTGTAACCCCGACCTCGGGAGAGCCGGACATTGGAACCGGATATTAGACCAAGAGATCGCGACCAAAGCATCCTGGTCTAAACCAATAGGGAGACATTTCGATGCAAGATGACTCAATGCATCAACTTGGGATGGTAGAGGGAATAGATAAAGGAGGGCGGAAACGTAGGCGAGAGGACACTAAGAGTTATTAGAGAGCCAGAGGCTATAGCAACTTTCGCCAGACATTATGCAGAGCAGTTGGAAGCTTTTTGGCAAATATTGACAAAAAATCAGATAAGCTCTGGGTTTAGTTATTGCACATGATTGGGCCAGGTATGTCCAACCGTACTCACTACCTGTTCCTCCAGATTCGAATCGAGACTTACAATATGCTGAATGCATGAGAGTTCCTCGATCTTGAAAGGTTGTCTGAGACTCTGTCTGAGAAAATCCTTGCTGTCTGAACATCCCCTGTATACTTATGGATTACCTTCTATTATTTTGAAAATCCAAGTGTATCAGGCAACCTTAACGCGATAGGCCTTCTCGGCACCTTCACTGACGATGAAGGGAAAGGATCTTTTCAAAGGTCCCAAGATAGCTACAAAGGTCTGCTTAACATTAAACAGATTCACTAGATGTATGCTTTCCTCCAGGCAAAATAATAAATTAATGATCTATAAGGGGTGGCAATCAACCATAAGAACAAGGTAGCATCAAGAGAATAGTCCCCATGCTGCCATGGAATGGATCAAGTAATAAGTGCATCTCTCAGCTTGGAAATAAATCGAGCTTACAGTGAGCTTATAGTAGATTATTGTTAACTAAACCCAGAGACAATCATTTACTTCCATTTCTTAATCAGTAGCCCCCATCGTCCTTAACCTCGACTACAATTCAGGACCAAATGCGCTCCCCAATTGTCAAGGTTAACCACTATTCTAAAGTTAAATCAATGAAAGACTTGGCCTCTACACCGAACAAAGCCAAATTAGTATCATGAGCTGTTACATAGAATGGATTGACTTGCCTGCTTTCTTATAGTAGAATACAAATTCAGCCACGTCGGTTTCATTTGAGATATACATGTAGGATCTCCCTGTCCATTCTTCCTTCGTTTTGGCAGTAGCGAAACTAGTTCTGTTAGTGCTGGTGCCATAACCGTGTGCAATTCATACCTAGTCCCGACGATGGCATCTCGGCCAGATTGAATGAGGGCCTTTCCGAGTACCTCATGTGACGGAAAGTCTCTAGGCTTCTCAGGCTCCTCGAGCTTGACTCCATCTGCTTCCAATACGCCCGTCATGGCTTTGGCTCTGATAGTGCCGATATAATTAAGACGCTCAAGGTCAGCTGCAACGTCGTCGTTGGCCCCACCCTCGACTATCCAACTTCTGTCAGTTTCCTCTTCTTTTGCAATGCTGGATATACTGACTCAAAGAAACGGCGGAAAAGGCAAGGTATGTTCGATGAACTCGTCCATCAGCTCCCCGGTGAGAGTCATGATTCAAACGTTGGACGTGCTTCTCATCAGACCCCAGATCAGAGATGGCGGCCTTGTGAACCTTGAGCGTCCTGAAGTGGGAACTGGAGCCATCCAGATACAGCCTGAGCAGTAGCAGATCGTGGCCATCGGGAATGACAAATGGCGACGTCACAGTCAATGCCACGCCGTATTTGGACCCAAGAGGGCCTTCGATGGAGCGTCCGACGTATGGGGTGCCGTTGGCGACATAAGATGGGCCTGCCTCTCCAATAGGGCGTTCGCGTTCAGGAAGAGGCTCGCCATTGACTTCAATGGTTACGGACAAGCCAGGGACCTGAGGATGGATAGCCATGGTGTCCAAGTCTGTTGAGATTGGCACTGGTTAGATTGTGAAGAAGAGAAGATTGAAATTAGAGTATTCTGGTGTGTGGAAATATTTTATGCCCTACTGCTGTGTAACATGTTGAGTAAGCATGCAGCAAAGTTCAATGCGGTGATTGTAAGCTCTCAGCCACAGGTCTCAAGTGCAAATAACACATCTAGGTAAGCATTGCAGTGATGAGGTACGCATGTGCTGCCAACGCGGGTCGCAATGGCTTCTTCACAGGGCAGTGTCATTTCCGGTCACCATTAATGGCTTCATGTTTTTGGATTGTTGTGCATGCCTTATGCAATGGATACAATCGCCTGGCCCATCAATGGCAGCTGAGCTCAGAGACCCTCTGACACCGATTATGGAATGCGAGGATGAGTTGCCGCAAGAAGAACTGGAGTGATAGGTATACCACTGTCCCAGCTGCACCGTTTCTGACGGAGATGCCGGTGCCAACGTGAACGTCTGCGGCCATTTGAGCCGTTGTGCGCTACGCGTCTGATTATGTGATATGGAAACCCGCTCAGAACACGCCAAGTGGGGCTGGGATTTGGAGGGCCAAATCGCCAACCCCGTTATCCAACATTAACCTCCACTACCCTACAGTGAGATCGTCTACTTCATATTACAGCAGCCCTTCGAGTTGGGGTGTATCAAAGTCAGGGAAGTAGATCAAGGCACTCCAAGCTGTCTATAAACCCTACAAGATCCAGTAATTCAGGAATACCCACTTCTACCAAGATGTTGGGGCAGAGGAGGGAATGGGGCTTAACCCTCCTCGTTATTATAAACTATGGAGGCCCCATAAGAGTTAAATTTCAGCAACGCAGGTTCAGTAATCTGATATATGTAATCCAGATTTAGAGAATATTACGACGCTAAGGTCTTGGATGAAACTGGCTTGTTGGAAGTCTCGTTATTGTAGATATTCTTGTTCCTGCCTTAACGAGTCCGATACACCTGTGACCAAGAGTACAGCCTCCCTCCGCCATCCACCGCCTCCGGGGCTGAGAGGGAATACAAAATTGCTGCAACATGTATTAAAAGGCTCAGATCGACTAAAGATGGATGAGATTACTCGCAGTAGCCGGAGGCCTATCTCCATCTCGCCATAAAGAAAGCCTTGCTCCCATCACGGCGTTTAAGATCATATCTCAAATCTAATCTGTAACAGGGAAACTTAAATATATATATGCCGGCATGGCAAATCAGATCAGACTCCATAACGATTCCTTTGACTGAAACGTAGTCTGAAAAGGGGCTCTCGCTTGGTTCTGATTCTATAAACTCATTAGAAGCCTAGAATGTAGAGGTAGTGGAGCAGTTGCGCTTCCGTGTGATTTCGTTCATTTGCTCACATAAGTACTGGTCTGATTGTTCTGGAGAACTATACCCTTTCCTAGCACCTAGAGCAAGGGAGTTCTGGAAAGAGTCTTAGGTGTAGGGGCGTTCATAGCGACGTTGCTGAGCCGAGTCAGGATCTGAATGGGTTACCGGTAGATAAGATATATTATTGTCTATCCTTGCTGTAAGGGTCATTAATCGTCGCCACATCAGATTTCGAGAAGACTCTTACGAGCAGGAGCTCTGATGTAACCGGTAGGGACGGACGCCATGGAGCACCGATGACTTTGGATGAGGATTTGTATCATGCTACCACGATCGAGGAGAGGACAGGGTGGATTGGCTTGCCTGTCACCTCACGCCGGATATTGACGATTTCTTTACGTAGGCTGGAGGATGGGCGCAGGGGATGCGTTGTTAGGCCTGGTGCCTGGTTGCGGCGGTAATATGTTGAAGACTTGTCACTTGAGTCAAAGATAATTGGAAATGCTGCAGTGTTTATATATTTCTGCAGTAAAAGAAAGTTTCCAAGTCAATGCATCCATAACTGCGTTGTTTTAACCTTCTGATCCTTATTGGTATGAATAGTAACTTATGCAGAGTCCTGTGCAGCTTCCAGAACTCTTCTTCTGCTTCCTGAGACTATTCAAGGTGTGAACTGTATCGCCAAGGTCCTCTACCATCACAGTGATAAGCGAGCTGTGCATCTCCCCCTGCGTTTGTAGTTACCGTTGAGCTGGCTGCCATTCTCTGGGAGGTGCCATCATGATTATGGCTGTCCCGCAGGAAGCCATGGTGTGGAGGATCTTCCCGGCGGCAATGGTCTGTAGACTAATAATGAATATTTTTAAGCGCGAAGCTTAAGGACTGGGGAGTATGCATATTATAGTTCAGCCTTCCTGGCTAAGGCGTTAATGTAAAGCAGTAAATAAGCCTCGGGAAGATTTGAATGATTGCGGAGGCTGATAGCAGCATGCGAGATGATGTTGGCTGCGTCCTGAATCTCATCGCCCAGAGGAGCTGAACTCAAATATTGGAGCTGACCAGAGGATTAATCACTGGGCTGAAAGCTGAGCGCCCGTTTTGAGAGAATTTGTTTGACGTGGGTGTGAATGATGAAGAGTATTTGGAGATATGAGGTGAAGATGGGAGACGAGAACACCGCTCTGTGCGACTATGGTTGGCGGGCGCCTTCCTCAAAGATGTAGGAGTCTTAGATCTCTTAGTGGAGATAAGGTAATCAATATTGTACCGTGCCGCTGAGGTGTGATCATGAGACTCCAGATAAAAGCCGGAGGTTTGAACTTGTAACCACCAGACCCTTCTGTATACGATTACCATTTTCTAGCGTTACCCGCCGCTACATCACTGTTTAGATAAACTCTCAAAGTTTATTAAGAGTAGTGAACCTTGATCTTGCTTTTATAATCCCAATTGTGAACGATCTGTCCATTCTCTCCCAGCTCCGTTGAAACAGTGGATTTTCATTTTTTTTCTTGTCTTACCAGGATACCAGATGATCTGGGTCGTGTAATATAGTCAATGTGTCCCCGCAGCTTGTCTAAGTCACGAGTTTGTCGTCATACTCCAATCGGTGAAAATGTTACAATAGACTTTTGCAAGTTAATAAATCGGCGGTTAAAGGACGTAATTTACTTGTGAGTCATTGTCAAAGTGGCCCTGATTAATAACAGAATTCTTATGCATTTTCGGCCGTTACTGTCTCTACGCCAGTACTTATGACGTGGCAAAAGCCTGGGGTGACACGGCTCCTTTGTCCTGAACCATTTTTTGCTGCTATTAAATTATTGACTGCTGACTCTAGAATTGAAGATACAGCATGTAGATATCCCAATTTAAAGAAAATTGAATGGGGAAAGCCTTCGTGAATCTAATAGAGTGAATCATGCGTCTTCCACTCTTATGTTGAGATTTTTTAAGCCGTTTTTGCGTTTTTTTGATACCTGACAAAAAGATCAAAGAGTTGTAGTCCGTACATCAACAACGCATTCACTATTCCAGTCTTTGTACGCAAAAATTCTGTGATTGAAATGAGTATCAGGTAGAAACAGCCTTCATCACAGAGCTCAAGATATAAAATGACATCTTGAGCCTCCATAGAATTCAGATCCCTACACATGTCATATCGCCGACACTCAAGTCATCAACCTCAACCATTCAGCATATCAATCCGTCTACTAGCGCACTTCATACCAAGAACCCTCCATGGCGAATCTATTAAAAGTGGAGGACGAAGACCAATAGGTCGACTACTTGCGGTCTGCCATCTAATAAATAATTTGGTTCCTAGACCCAAAGTGCAAGCTATACGCCCAACTAAAGGAGACACTAGATGAGATTCGGCGGCACTCTATTCAGAATGTCCTCAAAGAGTCTTCAGAGGGCACAGAAGCACCACTCGACCCAGCTGTCATTTTCAAACATCATATGGATGTAATAAACAATCTCGCTACCGACAAGGATGGATATCCTGATATCTCCGAGCCCATGATGAACTATCTTCCAGACAACTTCGATACTGCGCAACCCGGCGATGGTGGCACGCTTGAGAAGTAGGATGATGCCCTTCCCAAGATTTCTGGCGCGTGGCCCGAAGAGCACAAGAGACCAGCGCCAGCGCCGAAACGCAGACGTGAGGAGAGTCACGACGAGGAGGAATTCGCTCCAAAGAGGTCAAGGCTTAGTTTGGCGGGTTACTTGATGCTAGACATTAAGCTGCCGAGACGCTTATACAGTTAGTATGCTGCCTGATATTTGTTTGGAGAAGTGTTGCTCAGAGTTGAATCTGACCAAAAGTAGCTACAGTCTGTGCGCCTTACCTATTACCTCGAGAGGAAACAGAAAGTAAGGGGAGGAAGTTGGTAGGATGAGGTTTTTGGCATGTTCTTGGTATGTCACTTCGCTGGGGATTGCGATGGTCATGTGACTGCGGCAATTTGATAGCGGCAATTCGATACCCGATACTGAGGTTGCCATAAAGTTATATTGAAGATAAGCTTACTCGAGCAACATTGCCTACGCGTAACTTGAGTTTCGTTAAGATGGGAATACAAATCGGGCATGTTAGATGGACACAATGCGTCGCGTCACATTTCTGATTCGGCAGGGAAAATAAAGACAAGGTAATCAAGCTGATTTGCCGACCAAGGTGATCAATGTGGACGTATGAAGGCTGGATTTGCATCTCTAAAATGACGTCAATATAAATCAGCTAAAATGGGAATGGGATGACGCGCCTTTAGTCGATGAGCTGAGTCCTTCGGCTGAAGACCACTGTAAGCTCACTGCACCAACACGAGTCACCTTGGCCAGTCTGTAACGAAGGGCGCTTGACGTTGATGTTTGAAAGACAGTGTGTTATCTCAGACTGTAACGCCGAAGCGGGATCAGTAAGCAGCTTCGGGGAAGGGAAATCGTGCTCAAGACAAACAGGCAAGTTCTTCTGGACCATTGATTCCCCAGTACAGTCAGTCAATCAACTCACCGAGCTGCAGCAAGGTCAGCAGCCAATCGGAGCCATTCTTCCCTTTCCTTTCTGCAGCCGTAGGGAACAGGTTGGGTGGCCCTCCGTTTGACGAGGCCCTTCCGGAGGGTAGCCTTGAAAATCGCTGTGTAAAGGAAGATTGAAGTAAACAGCCTGAAGGAGAACGAATTTCCCTTTTGGGCTTTGGAGATGGCTCCAAAAGGGGACTCACAAGAGGCACGTCGAGAATTGGCGTAGCGAGATACAGTAGGGCCGCTTTGCCGCTAGGTACAGTACAGACAGTGTTTGCGCCCCAAGGTTCCGGCGCCGATGGGCGAGAACTCCATACCTCAAACTGTGCATCCACATGAGACAAAACACAGGCCAAGAGCGGCACGTGGAATTACTGTTTTGATATCCTGACCAAATGATGACATGTCTCGACACATATCTTATGGCGATGTTAACCACCAAGAGCTGTTAGTGAATACCTCAGGTTCGTCTTGGTTTCAGCATGCATGAAAGTACTGGCTAAGATCCCGTGAATTTAAACCCGCCTCTTTGATCCATATAGATTAGTATACCTTGGTGCTTGGTTGGTTTGAGAGACATGCACGCAGTGCCATTACCGGCAACGCGACAAGTATCCTCTCCCCCGAACCGTGAGCATAACAGGGCTGGTCTGCTTCGCCGTAAGTATCCTACGCGGATGTTCTGCTCCGAGCCAAGCCTGAATACGAAGCGGCTGCCGATACACTCCACTTTGGCTAGGATGGTTCGACCAGGGTCCCCCGTGCAGATTGGGCAGGTTCCTCAGCTACGACCGGAGGTACCATACTTCATGTGTTGCTCACCGTTATTTACTGTGGCCGGTTTCAATATTAAGCCATCTTCATTTTTGCGCCATACAAAGATGAGATAACGGAGATGGCGAAAAAAAGCAAGGGTCAGCATGTGACACAATGGTAACTTGGTACACAAGCCACACAAGCCTCCAAAAGTTGGGGAGTCTGGCCATGCCTACTTCTGGCTGACTCCCAATTTCACGCTGATCTCCACGATTCACCATGGCCAAAATTTGAACCATCGATGCCCTATTATTTAGGCTTGTTCCTGGTGAATTGACTCTGAATTTGCTCATCTTGGACTAAACTTAACTTACCAGTTAAGGTTCGGGCCGTCGATGTCACTAACTTATTGTTCTCTCTTTAGTCTACGGCGCAGTCAGGCACCGATCGATCTGTAGATGCACTGAAGATGGAGTCAGTGGGGCGATAAAAAATGGCAATCTGGCGAAGCTTATCTTTACTTGATTTCTCTTTTCTGAAGTTATCGACATTCATTGCATGCTCCAAGTCTCGCACTGTCTGTCAATCACCAGTTTTTTCTTTTCGTCGATTGTTTTACCCCTCCCGTTATGAAGCCAATCTAATGCACGATGCCGGTATTGGGCGCAAAATGAAGCCCCGTGAACGTGGTAACGCGAATGTCGCCTCCCAACAATATTATCTATTGCAATACTGACATATCTCAGTATATTTATCTGCATATTTATCCGCCATCAACATCAGCTACCCTTTCTTCCTCCAGTTCTCAGGTTCACCTGAGTCTTGTACACAATTCTGATCTCACGTATTACGACCAAAATCCTCCTTGTCATCATGCCGGAGGGAGCTTTCAACCCGCTAACGAGTAAGCAGGCGGTTGATGAGATGATTCGGCAGTTGTCTGAGCGGTCGTCAAGCGAATCAAGCACACACCGAGTGGTGACACTCCGGACCACTGTTGAGATCTTTCTTGCTGCACTCCGTAACAGCAACCTTACGCTTCCTCACTATATTCGCTCCCTAGAACAACTTTACGATGAGATACTGGATAAAGCCGCGTTGCGTGCTCCGTTGGGTGACATTCCCCATTTGGATGACTATGTCATCAACGATATTACTCACTTAGGATGGCGCTGCCGTATGTTTCAAATTTGCTTTCACCCTCCAATGGCTGTATATACTTATATTAGTCAAGGAAAACCTGCAGAAGGTCACTCGGAGCAGAAATGCGACCCGACTACTTGTGATTATATCTGCGGCACAATCACAGTCAAGCTGTTGAGTGCCCCGACACCTCCCATGGTCACATTCGCCGTGAGCCAGGAGATCTTAATCGAGGACACAGATGGGCGCGTGACCGTCTCATCGGACCAAGAATACCGAGATCTCCTTGCAGTCTCTAAAGCCTGGGGACCTGACGGGCATATTCCCGCTTTTCTCCTTAACAAGAAGATTTGGGACTACAACCGAGATGTTGCTCTCTGGACGGCCCGGATGTTCATCAAGTCAGGAGGCCAGCATAATGTGCTGGAACATCACGCTTCCTATGATGAACTTTTCCTCGATGAACCAGCCTATCAAGAGGCTTGGGGCTTAATCCATCATTGATTTGCAACTTATTGACTGGAACATCTGATGATGACGCAAGACTGGTTAGCTATATTGAATTTGGGAACTGTGTTATGGTATGGTCATTTCAGTATTGTTGACTTCAGTCCTACTAGAAGCAGGGTGCCAGATTGGTCGAGTCTTATGTTGTTACCTGAAATTGAGAGACATAGTTTTTATGTTACTAAATTGATTCGCTTCATGTTCATACAGCATTTATTCTTTATTACTGCTAGAGGCCTTTATTGAACCCAGCCGCCATGATGTTCTGAAGACCGGGTCTTTTACAGCCAACAAAGACAAGGGAGGGAAGGCAAAAGCGGGGAGCAAATAATCGTGAGGGGGTTAACCAAGAGACACATGGATCCAACTGAGAGTTAAGCAAGGTACGTTTGGGAACAGAGATGGGGCTGAAACAGGCGTCAAACAATGATGACATCATTGTCGCGAAACAAGTGCAATTACATCTTTATCACACACTACTTACCAAGCATATTCCTTCTCGGCCTTGTTTACCGGTTTACATCTGAGCTTCTTTTGGCAAGCGTCCTGGAGCAGCCAGCAGGTGTTTCTTGGGAGGTCACAAAGGCCAGCGAGTCTTATATCTTGACGGTCGGCGTCAGCAAGCTCCTCTCCAATGATGATTGATGCACGCTCTTGCGGAGATGTGACAAGCTTCTGCGTCCTTTCGCTGGAGCCTTGACGTCGACGCTTGCTTCACATGGCAGCGTATTACACCGCCTGCCGCGAGGAGCGCATTAAGAAGACCCTGTGTAGTATTGATGATGAGGACTTGTATACCTTTGAGGGCGTCCTCAATGGTCCCGGGTCCAATGCTTGCATCGGGCGATCTCATCGGCGTCGTCGTCAGCAGCGACGGCTTCAACGTTAATAACTGACAGCTTCTTTCACATCGGGCAGGTTTCCGGTGTACTCGCTTCGCGTACCGTGAAGCCTCAACAAGCATGCAGCGATATGATTCAACACGAGTCAGACTGAGGCGTGCATCAGCCGGAGGCGCATGGCCATATCGTAACGCGGTTTCGCTGGTATATAGATCGTGTTCTCCCAGGGGAGACGTGGGCGCGAGGAATACAACAGTCAGATCATCTGATGGTGTTGGGCATCGATAGTTGTTACGCCCGCTGGCCAGGGACGCGGCGTCGAATCTTCAAGACCATCTGGTAGTCGGAGGCGACCTAATCTGCCATATTAAGAGAGAAACCTCACTTGGAGACACGTACAGCGACCAAGGCAAGCTTCTCAATCGTATAGCTCCGCTCAATAACAACTGCGGCAACTGGGCAGCCGCTCTTGACGCGTCGACGTATTCGATCGTGCGGTATAAAGGTCGCAGGTCGGCGGGAGGGCGTTGAATAAACGTTCATGTTCTTCTTGTTCATCGACAGAGGCGGAAGACATGGCGTCGAGATCGTGAGAGGATGGTCGAGCGAGTATTCGAAAGCCGCGCTGAAGTGTGGCGATGATGCGCAATCAGGCGTGAAGACGCTGGGTAAATGGCGGCAGAATTGGTACGCATATAAAGAAGCAAGAGGATTAATAAAGTAAAAGGACATCAAGAGATAATAGTGTAAATTGAACGCGAGGTCAGAGTGAACAGAGAGATAAACAGTGAAAGAATAAAGCAAGTAACCCAAGACGTCGAGTTGGCCAGCGACCGAGTCCTTCTGAGCCTTGCGGAACAGGCCATGATCGCTAAATTTACAGCAGGGCGGACGCAATAATGGCCATCGCAGTTGACTCCGCTCGTGGCCCGTGCTCACAGACAGAAGAGTGCTACATCAATCAAGTTATCTCTCCGCCAGGACAGCAACCCTTCTGCTCCTATACTAAGCAAGACTAACATAATATTTTCTTCTTGACAAGTGCTTAACCTAATTCTATTTGTCTTGTATCCAACATCAACGTGTATGCGACTTGCCATCTAACCTCCGTCCCGTCGGCAACTAATAATCTCGTATCGGCTGCTTACCCGCTACAAACAACAAATTGCTTACCCTTGCGTCGGCTTTCATTTCCTCAGTGTTTGATGGAAAACGTGCTGTCGGGAGGCTACATTAATGCCTTTGAAGTAATTTGCTGTAGAATAGCAACAGGAGAAGGTAAAATGTTATATACCTTCTGTTGCCCCAGTGGTTTCCTTGACATTTTAGTTTCATCAATCCAGCGCTGTTGGTGCTTCAATGCCATCATTTTAATTCTACCACTTCCCTGCCTGTTGCTGTTACTCTGCACTCAGTCTCTCCACTTATCCTCCAATCATGGATACTAAGAAGCGACCTTTTCAGGCATATGTCGAGGACGACGATTCAGATTCAGACGTCCCTTTGAAACAAACGCAAGAGAAGCGGCTTCGACGCTCCCATAACCCAATTCCAGCTTGTATCACGCCTCATCCACCACGTCAAACTTCACAACCAGCCCTGATCCGTCAAGTCCAGTGCGGAACTCAACAAAGCCACACTGCGATACCATCCAAGCAAAGTCAGCGCCCAGCTCGACAACCCGTCCGGTCAATCCGCCGTTTACGCCCGGCGCCAGCGCCAGCATCATACAGTCTACCCCCAGCGACAGGAACTACCAATACGGCAAATCGTGCGGCGCAGACATCTCAGAGCCTACCTGCAGTTTCGGAACTACGTACTTCGCTCCCGACTCAAAATCTGACTATAGCTACTGCTGCAGCAAACACTCAGCCCATCCACGGTATTGCGCCAAATCGTCCTGAGTCACGCTGGCCGCCACTCCCAAACGATATACCTGATGCCTTTTTATTCTACGCCGAAGAGATTTGCAGCGCCGTGAACGTTCTCTGCCGGACACAAGTTACCCAAAAACAATTTTCTCAGCTCCTCCGACACGAAAACAGCGCATCATCAGTAAAGCCCGTCTGGACTGTCCCAGATATATCAAAACAGCAAAACGTCGGTTTCCTATGCGGTAAGTACACATCAACGCCCCTGTAAAACCCATATCTAACTTACCCCAATCCAGCCTTGCCAGACCAGCACCGCTCAGTAGCAATGTGCGAGCACTCACACGCTTGTGACCAACTCTTCGTTGTTTTCCGAGTCAAGTTCAGAACCACCCCCACCACGCACACAACCTTCTTTTGCGCGACACGAGACGGTAATCCAAAGCGCATGTCGATACTCTCGGCGTTTCGTCACAGGTACCGAGATCATGAGGGTCTTGAAAGAACAAGGCAGCAGCTACTCCGAGGAGCAGATGATAGTGTGGCGAATTTTTGTTGGCGGCTTGCGGCGTGGGTATTCAAAGATGCGTTTCATTGTCAGACTGCTGTACTGGACACACAGGCGTTGTTTCGCGTGTTTGAAGATGCGGTGGCCCGTTGAAAAAGCTGGATTGTCAATCATTCAGAGCATATATCAGCATTATCCTCAGAAGAAGTGCATAGATTATCTTTTGCTGTGAAGGAAAATATAACACTGATCCAGAGGCTTGCGATTCAGTCATCACGATCGGAATGTGCTGTGGCTGATACTCATCGACTGTCTTGCCTTCAACAAGAACAATGGCTGAGAAGGCTGGGACTGCTGAGAAGGCTGGGACTGCTGGGATGATGGCCATTGTGTTGACGGGTTTTGGTGCGTGGTCTGAATAATATTTCCCATAGCCAAA
The DNA here is from genome assembly GCA_020976545.1 of Fusarium sp. Barmshour. Classification (NCBI taxonomy): domain Eukaryota; kingdom Fungi; phylum Ascomycota; class Sordariomycetes; order Hypocreales; family Nectriaceae; genus Fusarium; species Fusarium sp. Barmshour. The sequence continues at coordinate 18,663 of JAAIJJ010000031.1, forward strand.
CAGATAGATCGAACCAGCCCATCAAGACAGGAGTGGATCGCTTGTACAGTTCAGGGTAGCTCACGGCTGCCTTTGGCAATTTTTCCAGCAGTGGCACAGGTTCTCTTGCTGGAGATTTGACTTCTCACTATGGGTAGATTATACATACGAGCTTATCCACGAACAGTGAAAGGATGTCTCATTTCATAAATATGCAGCATCACGTGATGTCACAGTGGTGGAGACTTGTGTCCAAGACCACCTGTGGATCAGTAGCTTCTACATCAGTGCTTTATTGACCATTCTTTGAGCTTTAAAGACCTACATACTAGGCAGTCTGCTTTTAGTCCTGAATACCTTCATGCTAGCCACACTTTGACTCATTATTTGTTATTGACCAATTCGCAGCGGCAGATGCCTTGATAAACGTCGAGCCTAGGGATGAGAATATTCAAAAGATGGCAACACCAAAGCACCAACATCTATCATGTCTTGATGAACTTGCGTAGTGGCTGTAAGTGTAATCAGCTTTGCTCATAATGCCAGAGATCTTTATCCAGCACTTGCTGATTGTTAAAGCAACAAACAGTATTTGTAGACATCTCGTGGCCGCGAGCCCAATTGCCAAATTTGGATCATGACCCACAGATTAGAAAAATGCTAAGATAAAGCACAGCCACTGTGGCAGAACGATGGCACAGCCACTCGCATTAGTCTACGCCAACCAGGGCTTAAGATTATGTCCGAACTACATTCTTTTATATCCATAAAAAAAGAATATTGGATTTAAAGAGAATGCTTACCGTGTGCGTCAAGTATCTGAGCTTTTACATCGTTAACATAAAGGTGCGGCCGGCCGCAGTGCGATGGGTTCGCGGAGATTCTATAACAGCGCAGCACTAGTCACAATTTAGCACATCTATGCTGCATCACTGGCATATGGCCGCCAACATTCACTCACCGTCTTTCTTCTTTCAAGTTTTTTTTAAATAATACCCTTAAACATAATGTTCAGCTACACGCCGAGAGGTTCCTTAATAAATGTCCTCTAACCAATCATGATGACAACCCCGAAGTCTAAGTCAAACATCAAGAGCCTGAACTGGTGCAGACCGCTAACCAAGTCGACCTTGACATGAACCCGCCATCCACAGAACCGCTTCACGACAATGGGCCGTTCTTGATGGAAGAGCGGCAACAAGATCCTCTCCAGGACACCATGGCTGGTGATAGACAGGCCGATCCTCTTGATGTTAGACTCCAAACAGACCGGTGCATGCGTCAACAAAGTGCAGGATCAGTTGCAATCCTGTATCGTCAATCTACAGCAGCGACTAGCCACAACCTCTCGAAACCTCAAAGAAGCCCACACTCAACTGGCCGAGTGCCAGACATAACTCAAAGCGCACGCAGGACAGAAATTCCAGAATGATCGAAAAAGCGAATGCGGGAGCTACTTATTAATTGCCGGCGGCAGATCAGAAAAGCCCTCGGTCAGGTGGCCCGGTTGGAGCATCAGAATCAGAAGCTGGAGCAGCAATAGCCTAAGCGATAACCACCGCCAACTACCCCGGCCACTGGGGATCGTAATGTCAGACATGGTCATCTAATAGAAGTTCTATTCATCAGATGCGTGAGAAACATGGTCATCGCAATCAAAAAGGCCAATAATAAAGAATTCAAACCACCGTATCACCAATAATAAAAGGGTAAAACCTAGATCGTCGCTAAATCCCAGCACTGACAATAAGGCTCGAAAAATCAGGCTCGAACAACAACCTGAGCCGAATGCATCCCTGACATGGATTCCTCTGTAAGGGTCGGGACTAGTGGGATTTGAAGCCACGACTTTCGAGTCATCAATTTCATCTACAAGTTGAGCAAGTAGTTGTGGTCCGAGTCACCGAATCTTCTGTGTCACCTCACTACACTCGTTTGGTTTTTGCCGCCCAGACCGCCTTCACTTTGAGCTGAAGGTCTTTTGTGCCTTTGTTTTCCAGAATCAATAGCATTCAGTGCTTCCCATTAACATTGGTCAAAATAGGTAAACCAACAAGCAATCAAACACATATCCGGGGTCGTGATGGCCCTTTTACCCTCTCCAACAATCCACTCGTGGCATCAGCTATTGGTATATATCCCGATGCTTCAACCTTCCATACATACTCAACCATCCATCTCCGACTCACCTGAACTCAAAGTCTATTATTCGGTTCTAGTTGTGGAGAGTTGTGGAGAGTTTCAGAGAGATCGTTAAAAAAGCATCGGAATGGAAGCCCCGGGAGAACCAGCCTTACCAGTCAGACTATTGGCCCAGAACCTCGCCGTGCCAAAGTTGTGCCGGCTGATAGTGAAAGGCAATATTACAGCGAGAGACTGGTAAAGTTGGGCTTGCCTCTCGACCGGGTCCATACGGGTTGGGGTGAACACGTCCAGGGCTGAAACAGTAATATCAAGACCGCACTTCTCGAGATGCTAGAATCTAACGCAATATTCCAGCTCAGAACTAAGCTTAACTTCCAATATAGGATGAACTTCTTTGCAGGTGGCCATGCTGTAGTCGTGTTCGCCGGCATCGGGTTCTAGGGCCTGTCAGAGCATTGCCGCATTTTAGGGTGAGACTGAAACATACTACAAGCCTAAACAATCTTTTAGCTTACAGATAGAGAAAAAGTCCGAGGTAGGCAAACCATCTTCTACAATAAGTTCCATACTTATTTCGAGGGCTTCAATAAGTAGACATCAGCGATGTTTTGTAACTCTATCGCTGAGGGCATCGCGGCAAGCTGAGATTGGCTGCAGCAGATGGAAGCAGGCAGTGCTCATAGTGCGGCTGGCAAGCCACTGACAGCTAGCGGTTTGCCTCTCCTCAGAAAATGAAGTTTTTGACCTGCATCTGGTACCTGGATGTGTATCTTGGTATGATTGATCCTGTATTCTGTTCAGTCCTGCGGGTCCAGATCTCTCTGTACTTAGCACAGCGCACTTCCTCGAGTATCGCTAGTTCGTTTCGAGTGCCTTATAGATCTCTTGATTGGGCTGAAAGTGAAAGAAGTGAAACGCAAGGACAAAGCAGAGGAAGCATAGACCGGAAGACGAAAGCCAGGCACATATCGCGACAGAATTGAAGACCAAAAGTAATGGCACGAGCGGATATACACAAGAGAAAGGACAAGGTAACATGGCTGAATTTAGGTGCGTGTACTATCCTGTGAGCGCGCCGATCTAGTATCTCAACCTCGTCAATGGAAAATCGCGTTCTGGTTCGAAGCCCTCGAGCCTCATTACTTCAATCATCTCCATAGCTTCCCATTGCTTCAATCTGCCTATCCAACTCGGCAACCTCAAGGTCACTCAACTCGATATAACGATCCATTTTTTGCAAGTGCCCTTCTGCCTTCTGCCGGTACAGCAATTCCTGCTCAATCAGTCTGCGTATGCCTATCAGACCCCTAGTATAGCGACGAAGAGACTTGTAATATTTCTCCCAAAGTTCGGCGTCTGTAGTGCATCGCTCTGCTTGTCGCTGCTCGATATGGCTTGTCTGTTGGCGGCTCAAGATTTCTTCCGCTGAGTATAGTCGGCCGAGTTTCAGGTTGAGGTAATTGATAAGTTCCTCAGAATGGGCTCTCTGTTGCCTGTAGTGTTGAGAGGAGGATTCGATTCTTTGTTTTGTAGCGCGGAGCGACCAGAGCTCGTTAGAAGACGCGGAAGTATCGACACTTTCAGGGGGGCCGGCCCTCCAGGCTGCCTGGAGGACATCCGCGACTGTCGGGACTGGGGGTCGACGGTTGTTTTCCATGATGGATTGGCTGAGGAAGCAGTTCTGCGTAGAGTGATCAGTACCCCATCTCCGAAACAGTCACTGAAACATACCGATCATACAAGCCCGAGTGTTATGAAAGAAGCATGTCTCAAAACATTCAAGAGAATCATGGCGAGTTAGTTTGCAGAGCAGCCGCCAAGCTTGGACTACAGTGTGAGTTGTGGTCTGTAAGTTTGTTATTGTGACACAAGTCGCGCCAACGATTAAACTGATTGGCGACGCGTGACTAGGAGTGAACGCGAAACTTGAGCAATCAACAGCTTTCGAAAGTCGCTCCTTTTTGTTGCATCGGCACAACCTTGGAGATACCACTCGGTTGATCTGGTATACGCGGTGATAAACAAACCGCTGATGCCTGCTTGTAAGCCAGACCTCCTGTCCCTGTATCATCCAAAAATAACATTGACGGTTCAGAATGACCCTCTCAACCTCCGCTCCTCAATTGGTCTCTTCGGCCCCGTCCCTTCCATCGAGCCGAATAGCTCTATGCTCATGGGCTACGAGCCTTCCCGCGACGCCGTCTACCCTCCCTTCGAGATCTGAGTCAGCTTCGAAGCAAAACCTTTACCCTCGATATCGAAAGTCATCCTCAAGACTGAGAAAAGGCGCGTTTCTGGCAAAATGCGATTGGAACATACGTACAGACCTTGAATTCACTCTCGTACAAGACTATCGTATCCCTCGTCGCCGAGTCACGCACACTATCCCAATGGCCGTAGTCATACAATGCACCCCAAGACTCGCACTGAAACAACCATATTTATTCCCCAAATCGATCGATTGGTCCACAAATATAACAATTTACCTCCTGAAGACGCGTACTTGGCCTAGAGCAAGGAGCGGTCGAAGCACAGGCTCTGTTAAATAAGCTAAGTGCCAATCTGCGACATCAATCGTAAGACTTCGGCAAAGCTTTCACCAAGCTTACGTCGCTTTATTACCCTCGACCTCTCCCAGAACATCTATATGTCTTCAACCTGGCGTTAAATCTGTTCTGCAATATGCCCTACACTGCTTCACTACATGCTCTTGGCTGACCCATCGCAATAGTCCCCCTTCTCGCGATCCTCGAACTACCTCAAAACGATCATATTTGCAGGGAATTATTGCTTTCAAGCTCAACTCTTGCCATTGCGGTAAGATACCTCGCCATAAACATCAACTCGCGCGATCAATATTAACACTGCCATGTTTTCCAGATCAGCAAACCATCCCGAACATTCTCTCAAAGCAGCACTAAACTCGATCGCCGATTATAGCATCACTTACTCTCCCGATAAGCGACCCTCCTCCCCTGTACTTGTGATTCCTCGACGCCTTCACGTCCGCAAGTCTATGGCGCCGTCGCTTTTCCCCCTCTTGCTACTACGCCGGCGACACTTGGCGCTCCCCCATTCTCGGCCATATCACGTCCGACTTCATTAACAAGACTGGCATTATCCTGAAATCAACAGATCCCGCCAACTCTTCTTCTTCCATAGGACTACAAGACAAATGCAGCATACCAGTGCCTACAGTTCTCCCTCGGAGGATAGCAACTCGCGAAAAAACGTTGTGCCCCTCCATCCCGTTCCCCAGGCTCTTGCGAAGCTCGTTCGTGACAGAAGCTTCTTCCCACGCATAGAAACCGATCACCGTCTCGAAACGCTCGACTACCCCTGCGAGCCCCCCTTACTTGCCTCGACCTTCATTCTACCGGAATCGCCGACATTAACCACCCGCCTTTGATCTTGTTCGTGGCCTTCTGCATCCCGCCGCCCCTTTATCCGCCACTTGTACCTAAACGAGGAGGTAATCATCATCTTCTCTCGGTAGTAGGCACTGCTTCTCATATGAAAATCGAATATCGATCTGCATACCCAGGGAGAAAGTTCTGGTATTTGTGTATAATACCGAAGGGGGCAAGGAGCGCAGTGGCGGGTGCGATGTGAAAGTAATGGATGACCTCATGCAAAGAGGTTCCGGGGCCTTGAAGCCGATTCCCGGTCGGCAGGCCTTTTCTACGGCACGGAAACTTGGACGAAGAGATATACTCACCGCAATGGAGCACGCTCTGTTGCGGCTCTGTGATAGTTCTGTTCACGACGCCAGGTCACCTCTCTCAAGTACGTAGCTATTCATATTCACTATATGTATTATTTATGTTTGCAGGGCTGGCTCCGGCATCTATAATAGAGAAGGGACTTCCCGAACAACAGGATAGATGCAGTGGCTCTTTTACAGAACCATGATAAGCAATCGCTTGAATCCTTTTGTGTATGGCTGCTATAGCTTGGATTGTCGCCATGTATGCTCTTATTATAAGAGAGAAAGGTGTAACAATTTCTTGAGCAGTAATACTTCAGCTTGATGCTAGGCAGACTTTATCATACCCTCGTTGTCAAGTCGCCCCAAATACATATCCTTGTCCTCTCACCCAGATGAACACTTCAAAAGCCAACGACTATCGCGCGCCTATGTCTCAGGCTTTCTTCAATCCAATAAGAGGAACAAAAACGACTTTGATCTGACTACGTGCCTCAGTAGATGAAAGTCGATGTATTCAATGGTCTACAATTGAGAACAACTCAAACGAACGTCAATTGAAGCTGCATGTTCCGACTAAGCACCTAAAAAACGAAGGTAGAAGGAAATTAATGAATTAAATAGATTATGGTGATTGCAGAATCGGACTTTGGTGAGCTATATGCATAAGCCTTAACCTTAAGGAAGTGTTCAATTTTGAAGGGACTTGCAGGTATAAATATTAGGAATTCGCAATAATCATCAAACATGTCAGAACTATGAAGTCATATCTAAGGGCGGGAATCACAGGAAGCAGTGGAACATCAAGACAGAAGTGAAATCCTTACATTTCATATACTAAGCCGGCCATAAGATCGCCTACTTGACCCCAAAACCCAGAAAGCCTCCATCTCCCCAAGTTTCACAATCAAGTCGCTGAATCTTGGTCGCTTTCGAGTTGCGCGGTCTCCTCGCCGTTGTCTTCGCGCTCCCTCTTGATTGTAGGGACCGGACCCTCATACGCGGGATACCCTGCTACTCTTTTGGGCGATTCGGTAGACGGCATTGACTCTTTATCAGTCGTGGACCAGTCCGCGATTCAAGAACGATCATCGGTCGGTTCATCGAAATGTAAATCTTCCTCAGTGCTCAGAACTGGGACGTCAAGGTGCACCTGTCTTGGGCCTAGTTGTCCCTCATCGCTCAGAAAGACTATGGGGCGGTTCGAAGAGAGTAGATTTGATGTTGGCGGGAGTCTTCTTGTGGAGAAGACAACCTTAATCGCTGGATTGCAGACTGCTTCTCTGAGCTTCAAGGCCAGCTCCGTCCCTTCATAGACAGAATGAAGGGTGTCATCGAGGACGGTTTGACAAAAAAGGAGCTGTTGTTGATCGGCGGAGAGGTTTATGGAAACTCTGGGAAGAGAGATTTGCTCTTACAGAAAGCCGAGTGCCGCCAAAAGAAAGGAAGCTAAAGGATGGAGGAAGTTTTGGAGATATTTAGTGGTGAGAAAGAATAAGATTAACAAGATAAATAAAGGACAGGGTCCAGATGAAGACGTAAATGTATTAGCAGCGAGATGAAGAGCTGCTCTGTCGTCATGATGCTTGCATAATACAATCTTTCGTGTTTTGAATTGACTTTTTCGGCTCGGGCCGATGCACGATGCGCTTGACACGCTACCTACGCCCAGCAGATCTTGGTTACAAATAGTCAACTTGGAAATTGAGCGCAAGCCTTTTACTTGCTTTATGGCTTCATCTCTCTCGATTCAAGAGCTCACCTTTTGCATACCTGAGAGATTTTATCCGACGAAACATTCTATATCTAGGGTACTTCCAATCAGCTGAACAACACGGCTAGCTTCAGGTATCTCTGATAATGCAGTGTGCTCTGCCTCTTGAGGCTGGTATCTGCGGCGAAGTGACTTGGAGAGAAGCCCTAGCTGTTTCTTCAGCAAGCAGCGATTGACCCCGCTCCGCAACAGAGCGCCTCACGAAACTTCAGTACGGGCATCAATCACCATCCATCAACGGTTCGTTATCGCGAGCGATATAGCGTCTTGCCACTGTTCCAGACTGACTTGTCTGCCCTCCGACCCAAGATTTCCCTGCCTGTGGCATCATGGAGCATCACCAGGCTCCATTGGTACCGGTACACCTTTCGCACACCTCCTTCCTACGCTCTCGCCATCTTCGTCCACAGCTTTACGACGCCAATTCTCCGCTGCTCCCTCGCACACGAGCCGAAACGTTGAATATCATGCCCAATTGGTGTGTGCTTGACCGCGCCATCATCTCACTCCAGCCAGCTTTTGGGCAAGCCAGATGATTGGGATGACGAGGACGACCCCAACCCAAAGTGTGCCGACGCCTCTGGTTGCGGCCCGTGGACCAAGCCAATGAAGCGTAACCCGACTATCAGGGCAAGTGGACTGCACCTTGCATAGAGAACCAAGGAGGAAGCCATCGTTGTCAAACCTGGAAGCCGCAATCTTGTCGAGCGAGACCCCCTCAAGATCCCAACCGACCAAGTCCCCAGAGCGTCCTTCATTCTGCTCCACAACAACATCTACGCAAGCCACAAATTGCATCGTCTACGTCATCGCCCTCTTGGTCCGGTCCGCCGCTGTGCCGTTGCATCGACATCTTCGCGGGCCTTGATCTTGTCATCTTCTCATCGCCTTACACCAGCGTCTCGGCACAGAAAGTCACTCTACCCTTTCCATTTGCCCATCTCGACGTTCTGTTCGATACCCAGTCTTTCCTCGACATCTCAATCAATAGCAAGATGATGGACGTTTCGTGCCGATCTACAGGTGTTTCTATGGAGTTGCGTCCCTGAAAAATGAGTGTATTCCCGAAAGCAGGTGATGGACACTGAATCGATGCGCTAACAGAGGTGCTATAGTTGCATGACGGGCCCAGTCTGTCTGCAGACCTTCCACGATACGCCCTTCGACTCGTCCACGGAGCCCTGTTGCCGCCATCACCCTCTCGACCTTCGGTCATTTGGCGTACAGTTCCTCACCAAACGCTCCAACTCCCATCTTTCCTGCCATAACCTTCATCGACGCGTTTCCTCACGGGTTTTGGACCAACAAACTCACGAGGATCCCGAGCTAGAGAAGCAGGAGGATGGTCTTGTGAAGGAAACCCAAACCATTCTCTACTCAACAGAGGAAGAACAGAGGAAGGATTCGAGATTTCCGCTGAGAGTGAGGGTCTGTATGACCAAGGGACCTTTTAAACTTGTTGATGACATCAAAATCTTGGGAGATGTAATTAACGTGACCACGATTGGGCTCGGGGGACAGTGAGCAGCCTCAGAAACGAAGGCGCGTAAGTCAAGGCCTACCACCAGAGAGAGGAGTTAAGTCAAATCGCTTGTTGAGAAGACTATTGGACATTTGACACGAATTGTTTACCTTGCGCATCCTACACCGAAGCCAGAGTTGCCGGCGGCTTCCTATTCAGCTTCGATATCACTGATTCTATTGTGAATCTTCAAGCGTTGACACCATACGGACAACTATCAACCTATGGACAATGGAGAAGTCAATGAGTATCGTGCGACATTGACTGCTGTCGTGCAAGTCGAAGCTCAGAATCGTTAACTCGTCCGACCTCACTTCCGCCCGACCCGAATAATGCGTCGCCCAGCATGTCTTTGAACAGTGCATGCAGATCTTCCCTGCTGAAAGCTCGAGTTGTTTTGACATGGGCATGCATATCCCACTTCTACCTGGTGGACAGTCACGTTGACTAGCGCGGCGTCGCACCGGACTCAGAGCTCAGAGCTGAACAACGAAATCACCGACTTGGGCGTCAACTTGACCTGAATCATGATAGACCTCGCCTCTTTTGGATCGCAAACATGATCAAGTGTCTACACATTGCAACAAGCGCTTTAAGATGGTCAAATGCTTGGAGGATGAGGCTCGCAGGATCGCTGATCTGTTGAGAATGTTGTTCACCGAGCTCACCGCCAAGGACAATGCTGTGTACAACTACTTTGTTGACATGTTCAGTCTGCCCAGCGCTGGCAACATGGAGTTCTTACATTCGCCCTTATCACGACCCCTCCTACCTGTTCCCCCCACATCTGGCTGTTCACGACCGTGGTCACAGGCGTGGTTGCCTTTCAGCGCTCGAATACCTCGATGTCCCCATAGTCAGGATGCTGACTGGAAGACCTCGCCATACTCTAGCCGCGGCAACCGAATCGCGCATGCGGCTTCGTCCCACAGTTCCGTGCGTTGAACCCAGTCATGCGCAGTCTTGCGCTTTATTCAGTGCATGGTTGACATCAGCGAGATGATTGGCAACGGAGCCAGGAACACCAGCGCCACCGACGATGTGCGTACTGGTTTGGTGACGGGGAGCGAGTCGGTGGCGGGTTTGACCCTGTCGGGGTACATGAAGGTGCTCGTGGACGCAACGCAAACTCGAACACTGTCTCACGTTGCATTCGTCACAACGACAGCTCTTTCTGAGACCACTGAGAAATTTCAGAAAATGCCCAATCCATATATCAAGCCACAGGAGCAAGTAAGTCACTGGCACAGATCAGTCACTGCGGGTTTGATGTCGTTTAAGAGTACGCCCACTGTCTAATTGTCGTGCAACGGGGAGGCATGCCTCTCCGTATGTGCCATCGCCTCTGACGGCTACTGCGACAACTGCATCTCCATCTCGTGGGACGGCGGCGCCACAGCGTGAACCGGAGCAGAATGTTACTTGAGAAGACAGGATTGATATGGACCGTGGGCTTGAGAACAGCTCGGAATGGCACAGAGGATCCCGTCGGAGAGGGATCCGCGACTTTATTGCTAATTCCGATACTGCACGCAAAGCGGTTGGCATGCCTGCGCGCCAGGACAGCGATAACATTAGCATGGATACTTTGGACAGTCAGGGCAAGGGCAACATGATTTCTACAGAGAAGGATGACATTGACGACATTTAATTTACAGGGGGCTGTGTCTGAGTCCGAGCAGTGGCTCCAGGCCTTATCGACTATGATTTCGGAGAGGGGCGTCGACTCCTACTTTAGCAAGCTGCGGAGTTGGAGACGGAGCACGACTTCTATTACTACCACGACCTGCCGCTAGCACTGGCGCCGCTCGCCGAGTAGGTAGCAGTACCCCCAGTGGCAGACACTGAGTTGCAAAGGCTGCTGGACCTGCTACCGCTGCTCTTCAGTAAAAAAACGCCATATTGATGGAGACCGTTATAGTTTTGGGGCCATCCAGTATCATTTAATCCGCCGTAGGTTGAAGCCAATGTTCTACCTAAGCTCCTATTCTCCGGATCGGTATTCCTCTTCATACGTGCCCACGGACCATCACCCGATGAATCAAGTGTTGGGCTTGAGCTTGACAGGCGTGGCATGTTTTGGACTCGAAGCCGATGCGGTCTTGTAGAGCCGGGGAGGCACTGTCATATCCCCGTTGATTCCGGGTTTGGTGGAAAAGCTGTCTCTCGGGTTTGCGATCGATCTAGTTATCTCGGCGAAATTTGGCATACGTTTGGTGTTGATCTTGAGTTTGGCCTTGCTGCCGCTCAGGCTCAGACCTGTCTCAGCTACTCTCGCCATGATGCATCTGGAGATAGCCTTGGTGCTGTGTTCTGACGGGAACATGGAATTGAGATAAACATACTCGCAGGCCCAGGGCTCACATCTTCCAACTGCCCGGTGCTCATGAACAGCTATCCCAACTATCAACAGCTTCGTCGCGTTGAGGATCACGATGTATCAGACTGGTCATCCTAATTCCATCGTAGGAGGAGTACAGGCAATACCGATTCCAAAACCTAATGCGCGACCTCCACCACATCCTCGGAAACCATCATCACCCGCATGCAATGCTATCGCCACCTTGTTGAGCTCTGCTAGTGGCGTGGCCCCAGTTGAGAAATGCGAACGTTCCTGACAGTAACATTGTCCTTGACCTCGAAGACATTTGGCATTCTTGTAGTTGAAGTTGACGTAGAAGCGATCGAGGTTAACGCGATTGTTGCGTACGGTTAGTGAGGCAAATGTGTCCCAAAGAAGGAGTGACAATAGTATGTCGTAGCGCAGACTAAGCACTTCTAAAAGTCCAGAAATCTGCTGCTCTTCATGGACTTGGTCGTGTTTATAGGGAGGTTCTGCATTATCATCGAGATCAACTCGGTCTTCGACATCCTGGGTGTTCCCGATCTGTACCTCCTCGAAACCTCCAGCAACATGACGGGCTCGCTGGGGTAGTGCTTCTTAAGCACGGGCATGCGTGGATCCTGCACTTGACGACGCTTGTATTCCCGTCCACGATAATATATCCGTGGTTATGCGCTCCTCACAGACCGTGATTGGGGATATGTTTGTAGGCCTGCTCATGGACCAGACGCCTTTACTCTTGTTAATGTATATCGTACCTGGTACTATTATGCCATACGATCTAGGCAGCGGGTAGTCGATCACGCCCATTCACGAGAAACACATCGCACTCGTCCTCGGTGTTGGTCTGGGTGTTGGTCTGGGTATTGATAAAGGCGACGATGACGTTCTTGCCGAGCACCAGATCCTGTGATGGACCATCCAGACATAAACGTGGTGGGATCGGCTGTTGGTGCTTATCTTGACATCATTTCTCTTAATTATCTGCTGACCTCACTCCAAGCAGTTCATCTTGGCCAATTTGAAGTCTTTAATATCTCAACCTTAAGCGCACTTCAGTTTGATATAGTCTCTTCCTTGAGGACTTTTATTTGTTCCCTACAGCTAGGAGTTTTCCTTACTCTAGTAAATAAATTTCCACCCAAAGCTATTACGCTCCTTCCAGCAGTGATACTATGTAATATTTCTTACCAGCAGGCGACGTTTCTCATCAGCAGCTATTCCTGCCAGCAGCTGATGTTTCTTACCAGCAGCCGTTCTTAGCATACAGTATGTTTCCTTCCATCCCATGGCCGATCTTACACGCATCATCATATTCATTCTTGTAGTTCTTCGACTTATGTGCAGCGCAAAGGTGTGTCTAACTCCATCTCTGTACCCGGCGCGCCATTAGCCACGCAATTTACCCTATCAATCTTAGCTTCCATGTAGGTCATGTTAACCACACTTCTCTTCTGCACGTATAGACAATCATTGATGGCGCTGCTGGCATGGCGAAGTAGTGACTAATTAGATGAAGCGATGATTAATGACGATATCGCATATTTTAACGAGAGGTCTGTTTCGTTGTCGCGGTTGAGGGCATGGATAATTGCGACCAGATGCGTGTAGGAGGAAGACCGGAGTGCTGCCGTTGCAGAATGAGAATGATACCGCGTAACGTGTGCGTTTAATCGCAGATGGGGATTATAATCGACTTGTTCAGTCGATTTGGTCGAGAGAGGTTTTGGTCGAGATGGGAGGAATGCGATCCGCATTGGGGCTAAAGACCATCCCTTGCAGGCGGTGACTTGGATGAGAAGGGCGGATTTGACAATGTCGGTGAAGTGGCTGGCCATAAGTCTGATTATATTAGCGATAGCTACATGCTGACATCGAACCTGCAAAACGACCAGTTAACATCTTATACCTCGACGCATCGTGGGACGGACCGCAACAGGTCCCATGCAACGTCCACCTCAGGGGAAGTAGGAGACGTAGCTGTAAATCCAAACACCAGCCCAGGCGATAGCCAAAATCCGCCATAAACCAGAACAGAGCACCGAAAGCCCTCTTTCTAGGTCGCGATGAGATAACTTGCCATTTGCTCCTGACTATATTAAACATCGGCGCCAATATCTCAAGATAATATCAATGAGTTAACTCTTACCTCACGTCGGGCCCCTACGCACTCGGAAAATGCCTATCCATCTCGCCATAACCAGTCTCCACACCGAGAAAAGGGCCTCCTATAAGAGTCTCTGCAAGCAGGACGAAGTTATCAATGACAGCCAGGGCTAAAACCATGAGCACTTTACTTGAGGTCTTGCTTGAGACAGTGGGATAAAGTAGGCCGGAAAGATCTTTTAGTAAGGGCTGCTAACGCGGAGAGGTCGCTTGATGGCGTTGCCGCCACAGGCAAGGAGCTGACTGATTCTGGTGGGATTATCAGCTAAGTTTAGGATAAAAATGGCTGAAGGGGGCTGTGAGAGTGTGTTGTATGCTTCCAAAATGATGCTGAGTGCGTTTTTGTGAAGGAATATGCTGATAAGTAGGAGTCAGCGGACGCTGTATATGGTCGAGCCTTGGTTGTTTGATGCATATCCATGGCAGACGGAGTACGATGAAACAGAAGAGCCTGGGAGGCTGAACATTAAGACCACTTATTTATTCCTTGTGCTGAATCCGTGGGAGATGGGCAAGCTGGAAAAAGTCCTAGCATATCTTCAACCTACAGTCATTCTTATAGATGCCGTGAAGGGGCAATGAAGAATTCTGGCGTGTTCTGTATTTTGTTGGCCCTTGTTTTCCAGGTAGCCATCGATGAACTGGCTATCTCTCATTGTGGCCTTGTGTTTGTAATTCTAGCGTTTAGAGAGTTGATCCCGTCGTTGATGCGTGGCTCAGGAGGAGGGGGTTGTGACCGTTGCCAAATTCGGGCAGCTCCTCGTCAATAGGGAGGGCCTTGTCGGTGAGCTCTGCGGGGTCGGACTCGTGCAATAGCCCTTCAACTGGGATCCTTCAGTGGGGTCAACCGGGTGGCCCAGCTCGCTATTAGGCACCTCTCACGTAATGTTTTTTCTCGCTAGAAAACGCCAGCATCTTCCATTCCTAAACATTCCCACGACCACACCAACTATACCAACAATGGACACCATCTCACTCACTTTCGACACCGCCGTCAAACAGATTATCCACCTTCTTTGACCCGACCTCTCGCGCATAGAGGAGGAGGCACAAACCAACCTGGGGCACATTAAGCACCCTGAAGACCTTCTCATCAAGAAGGAAACCGAGATCTCGCGGCTTTGGCTACACATCTCCCATCTTAAGATGGAGCAGCTGACGAGGGGTGATGACTGGTAAATATCTTTTACTAATTTATTTTTCCTCGCATTCTTTATTATCTTCGTCTACAGTATTCTTAACCTGCCGATATCGTCTGCCTCTTTGTGGCGGGCGGTAGAAACTCCTGTTTAGAGGCCAAGACGACCCTTTCACTATCATAGTGGTATTAACGGAACCGGACACTGGGCTAGGTGCCTCATTTGCGGCGCCTTTGCGTTTCCCTCTCCCTTTGCGCCAACTTTCCCTTCTTTAATTTCACCTTTTTAAACAGCGCGCATTAATATACAGTTAGCACTTCGAGAACATAATATCTAGAGTTATAAGAGCATGTGAATAGAGTTATTATTAGTTACCTACACTAATTAAGAGTCTCCGATTTTAACATATATGGCCTTTTCTAAGTCTTTAGGAGTTAGGTTCTTGCAAGTTAGATAAATTTCATTTGTAGGAGAAGAAAGATGATTGGGAAGATGAGACAGGCACTTCAAGGCCATTGTGATAGCAGCTAAAGAGTGGCAGTCATATACTATATTTAGTGGTTGGAAGAGTTTATGACTTATCCTATCTGGCTATTGTATTGCGCGAGGTCTAAAGGATTATAGGTGAATATTAATCCGTGCTGTGAATATAGGAGAAGGATTGGAGATCTTTTACTTCACGGACCTTTATGTTGGACATATATAAAAAGTCTATTTGAAATCTAAGGTTTATTTTATCTATATAAAGAGCCATATAATTATTTTCCTCGCCATTCTAACATCGTTTTTGCAGCAATGAAATTAAATCAAATGAGAGAGTGCGTGTCTGACTAAGTACTACTGCCTTGTTCATCCAAACTTTGCATGTGCGAACCCTGACGCTCTTTTAGATGTATTGTAATAGCTGCACTTGCTGCTTGAAATCTCCGAAATGAGTTCAAGGAAGACCCTCGAGAGGATCCTGACGCTGGCGATCGAGTCATGGTAGGATTGTTGCTCAGTGAGCTGAGGTATCTTTGACAAACATGTGAAGAACTTGCGGAGCGCGAGGATGAATTGTTGGACTTGTTGGAACCTAAACTAATAGAGTGGATCATCCGAACATCTGTTTGCGAGGGTACGGCCTGAGGTGGAGTCTCCTGGACCGAGGAGTGGTCTTTTGCACTGTCTATGTTGTGTCGAATCACGTCATCTAGAACCCTCTGTTGATAGTTCTGGACACGCTTAATTGATCCGTTATCCTCTGGTTCTAGTTCCGACCATGTGTGATGCTTGGTAAAGTGCTGTAGAAAATCTCTCTTAACGTCCCGCGGTGACAGTCGGGTTGTCATGAGATGCTCGATTGTGTCCAGATAGAGCAAGCTAATGAATTGTTCTGTGACACATTCTGGTGCAAATCCATTCTCTAAGTCTGGGTAGGATATTGTAGTTTGATGAATAATCATTCGACAAATAATGGCCAGGAAATGCGTAGTTGATATATCTGATATCTTGACTTGCTTCTGCCAAGACGACGAGATTGAAGTTTCTTGCTGCGCGTTGCCCCAAACGAAGGCAAACAGGAATCCAGCCTCTTGCCATGTATCAAGGCGACTTTGTTTCTGCATTAATCTACAGATCTCCAGTGAAATTGCTGCATCACCTGTTTGTAGAAATAAACTGTCAAACTGTACGGGAGCATGGCTTGAGACTCCTTGTTCGACTATCTCAAGGCATTCCTTACATAAGCTCAGGCATACCTGAAAGAAATGTAGAAATTCTTCATCATCAATGTCCAATCTTTCAAGAAGAATGTCTGGGGTATCCCTCTGACTGGATTCCTGTTGTAAGAAAAGGATGGACCACATACCAAGGGAACAACTCGGACTTGCTCCGAGTTCATCCCTGATCTGGCGAAGTCGGCCAAGATGCCTCTGAGCTTTATTATCTAGGCATGGCAAAAGAACATAGATGCCAGACAAGTAGGCGTGGAAAAGCATTCGATCTTGCGTAGGGGTATCTAGAAAGACTGATGTCTCATCTGCGTCCCCTTCTGCAGCATCGAGGAGATGGAAATCTCGCAGAAGATCGATAACAGATTCACCCATCCTCGGTGATCTTGCAAGCCTCATAAGATCCAAAAACTGATGTATAAGGTTCTCATCGGCGAGATTTCTGCCGTGAATGCGGATGATTTCCTCAATACAGTTAAAAGAATCTTCAAAAAGGTAGCAGCACGCCAAATAATCCGAGCACAACCCCGCCGTCGTGCTATGCGTCAGAAGTGTTTGTCTTTGGTCCATGTCGTCGGGGGGCCAACATCTCGAAGTTAATGGAATCTGAGCCTTCGAGGCGCCCGAAATACGTACTGGAATGTTGACATCTGCTGGGTGGCAGAGGCGGGTCGATACTCTGGGTCTCCGGTCATCACTCTGGGCCTGCAGCAGGGGGTCACCAGTTTTCCGAGATGGCTCCTTACATGGATACTCATCAATTTGTGGTTGGCGTTGTGAAGGGCGAATTAAGTGATGGTTTTGATCACGTGAATCCCCCATTAGGGGCGAATCGTCATTCTCGGTGTTTTCGCGAATCTCTGAGTCTGGGACAAGTGTATTGGCAGTCTGGAAAAGAGATTCGTTCTCATCATCTGCGTCTAAAGCATCAACCTCGATATCAAATATCGCGCCCGGTGGCTCAGGCTCTGGCAAAATAGTTGCTTCGAGAGCCTGGGCTAAGGTCTGGGCCTGGCGAGGTTGCTTGTAAAGACCCCAGCGTTTCGTTGCTTTGGCAAACTGACTGGTACTATAAAGTCTCTGTAGTCAGCAAGCATGATTGCGTGTTGCAAAAAGGTGACCTACGTTAGAGTAAATCCATGATTATCCTTGAGATGACTCATCACCTCCAGGCGAGTCATGTTTTGATCTAAGTATAGGTGTCGGATGATGTTTTTGTACTCATCGATAACATCCTTTGGCACCTCTTTGGCCCGATGTTGTCGCCCATAAACCCATGTCAATCTCGACGAGGCCATGGTGTACGGCGATAAGAGATTGAGGGGGAAAAGAGGTTATAAACCAATCGAGTGCGTAGATGCCACCGCTACCAAGTCTGCTGGTGAAAAGACGATACAATGAACCATTGTGTTCAGCCTGTTATATGTTCGATCATTTGCACATTGAGGCTACGTGATGGGCAGGGGTATCGGCGTTACTCTCGGCTTCTGATTGGCTGGCCCCAGGATAGAAGTGATAGCTCATGCTATAATTTCTTTTTACAGGTGACTCTAAACCAAAAACAGAAATTCGACTCTGGATACCAAGAAGTGGCTGTTTGATCATCTCCCTTGTCTTGATATCATCCCTTTATTTAAGACGCTAATCTGTAGAATGGCCAGATTTGGTAAAGATACCTTCTGTCAGCACAACTAACCTCCGGGATGTTTGTTCCGGATATACCTCCCTAGTAGTTGCCTTGTAGGTAAGGCCTTATCCCTAGACTAAAAAAGTAAAGAATAGGTTAAAGGGCAAATTGGTAAACTCGAAGGCCAATTCACCCATTAGGGAAACAGTGGTAGCCTCAAGGGCCTGGCACTGGAGACCCGGAGAGTGTCGAATGAGCATTCTAGCAATACTCTGAGCGCTTTCCACTTCTAAAGGGCCTTCTCGCCGCCTCCGATTTGAGAAGAAAATGTGAACACGGTTGGAGACAATGCATCTTGTTGGAATAGAAGCCTATTGCATTGGCCCATCAGCTTAGCGTGCAATTGCGTAGCCAATCCAACCATGACTTCGCTGCTGTCTCAAGTCTCTTCAAAAACCTCGCGTCAATGTCATGGTCTCCCAGACTCTCCGGACTTAGAAGTACAAGTCGTGTTTCAGGTTCGTGTAGTTAGATGTTTGCCATTGAGCGACTTGGGCGACTCGAAACTGCATTCCGAGGTGTCTTCGAGGAAAGTATCAAGTATCGTTCATCGTTATAGACTCTAGATTTTTGATTGTAGTGTCTTGCTGACCTATCGCCATGAACCCTGCCAAGGCCATGCCGACCATCAAATCTTCCACATGGCAGCCCGAGCAAGCTGAGAACAAGGTGTGAAAGGGGAGATCTTTGGTATTAATGTTTTATTGGACGGTTGAGTAATTTGAACGATATTAGGCTTCGAATGAGATGACCGAAGGTCCGACCTTAGTATCCTCTGCGACAAGTATTCGATCAGAATCGTGATAGGGGAGTAAGCGAAGATGATAACAAACAGCTCGGTTATAGAAGAGAGAGAATCTAGCAGAGTTATTTTGCCGCAGTTAAGAGTTGGGGCACTGTATCCCTAGTTCGGATGATCGTGATATGTTGGAGAAGTTGAGAAAGTATTGCGGTTCTCGGTGAAATAAGCCTGTAGATGAACTTTTGCGTGCCCCCGCTTGAAGATACGAATGGAGGAAGGCCAGCGGCTGATATGCTCTAGCTATGTTAAAGATGCGCCCTTGACTTATATCTTCACTTCGTGGCTATCGGCAAAAGCTGCTTGTGACGAGGTTGATCAACCAAGGTTAATGTCGACTGGGCTGTCACGGGTTGTGGCAGGCATTCCAGAAGAGGTCTAGCCCGAATTGCAAGGTCACGTGGCTGTTGATGATGAACACAAGGGGACGGAATTCCCATAGAACCTTAGATTCATCATACTTTTTTGTACTGAAATCTATGCCTCTTTTGCCTCATTCTAGTAGTCTCAAAATAAACATTTAATTCTCTATCTTATGACAAAAATTCGAGCTTCATAGGAACCGATTTGCAGTTGGAAATCAGCTTGCAGTAAAGAGCTTGAACCTGCTGTGTTTTGTAGTTTTTTCTTATTGTCGTTCACCACCTTCAAATTAACAACATCTCTTTACCTCTTTGGTTCGTTGAAAGAGACTGAATCTCAAAATTTATCGGTCTAATCTCTTCCTCCCCGGCTCACAGTTACAAGCTAGCCAGGTAAATGTCAACAGGGAGCCAGATCCTTTCCTCCCGCTTCACCCACAAAATGCAACATTTAACTGTGGCATATAGTCCAGGTTTGACAGCTGTCGTCTACTCGAGTATCTCCTAAAGAAATATCTCAGGTCCAAGGTAGAGATTGGTACGACCGACGAGCGTTGATCTAGCATGATGGCTGACGTGGGGGAGAGCTACGTCCTGGGAAGAGGTGTGTCTTTAGCAGCACAATCTCAGGATTTCTAAAGGAATACTCCTTGTTGAAAGCAGGCAACTGAATTGAGAGATGAAGATAAACCTCGAATTAATGTGGTTAAACAATTCCAAGCTTCCCTTCAACCTTGAGTGGCTTGGCAAACTTGAGGCGATAGGGTCTTGGGTCCAAACGTCATGTGAATGCTGCCAGATGTTTTGACATGATTAATAGCACATTTTTGGGCCAGTCCATCAATTCAACAGAGCGTGGCGATCATCAGAATGCCGATAGTGTGCCAAGTGAATCTAACCAATCCCAAGTGTATTAAATAGTAAACCAACCTAAAAAGAAAACCTTCTATCCCAATGCAATCCTTTTCTTTACCTCCAAACTCAAACTGAAGGTGACCACACCTTACAACGGGAAAGTCCATTAGCCCAAGCCCACTACTCTTCGCCGGTCAAGTCAATCTCAATTTTTCCGTCGGCATTGGCTCTCATTGGGTAGCCCTTTCGCGTATGCTGCACAAAATGAGCGTCATGATTGACGAACGCAGGGTTGAGAATCTTGTTTCTCAGAAGCAAGGCTAGAAAGCAAGTCAGTGAAGATCACATCCCCGAATTCATAGAAACATACCGCGTGACATGTAGGAAAAGTAAAAGCAACCAATGGTGTGCTCGGAACTATGATCGAACGTGACGTATTCAAAACCTGCTGCTTCGTCGACGTGGATCCGATGGTAGCTTTACAAAGTTAGCTATTGCTTTCTCGTGATGGGATGTCAACATGCCTGGTTCCATGGGTCTTCTCTTGTCCTTCAAGGACGAGAGCCTTTTGAGCGACGTGGAGCGACTCATTGTTTCGCTCATCACTCAGGTCGTAACGTCCCGGTCCCTCTGAAGTTTTGCCAAAACTGATCATGACCTTGATGGTTCCGAGGTCCTTGACACGTTTGAGATCAGATACAACAGTTGCTCTTTTGGCCTCCTCGACTATATAATGTTAGTAATGACATTTGAGAGTTCCAATTGACTTACCAGGTGCAATCTCTTGAAACATCAGAGAGTAGTTCTCTGAGCGCCCGTTCCCTTTCTCAACGCTTCGAAACCACATGTCTTGGATGTAGTCTTGAGCGCGGTCGAGATCCTCCTGTATTAAGACAAGGTGCTGGCATACAATGCCATCAATGAAGGATGTGAGCATAATGGCATCTGAGCCATCAGGGAAGGTGAAAAGAGGGCAAAATCTGTATCTGATACAGAAATTCTTGCCTGTCTGAGACTCAATAAAGCAATGAGTGGCCGGAACCTCATCGCCAATCTCGGGGTCTCTGATGGGCGTGATGTGAGGAGGATGGTACTCCTCAGCTGGCTCATCAGCAACACGAATGCTTACGCAGAGACCGGGGATCTGCGGAAGGATCGCCATGATCGATGTAGGCTAATGAGATAGGTTGAGGGAAAATTGACACTGGTGCGTGTTGGGGGTTGATGAGTGCAACAGGGGGAGAGAGGTCTTGGAAAGGGGTGTTGTCTTCTAGAATGGAGAAGAATTGGGAATCCATGTTCGGATGCAGTCAGGACAGAGGCTCTTTATATCAGATCGTTTGTACCAGGCGGCTTGACTAGAATGCATGGAATAAATCCAGAAGGTCGATAAGTGGCTTGCGCAACGTGGAAGGCTGCAGGGTCTTGCCAAGCTCAATACGAATGCCGTTTCGATCTAACCTGACTGGGATTCTCAGTTGACTGAACGGACATGACTCATAACAGCCCCAAGAGCAGAGGAAACAAGCGGGACAACTCCTTGTTGTGGCGTAAGTATAGTTCGGTTTTGCAAAACGACAATGAATGTCCGAAAATGATAGAATTCCCCCTTTTCTCAGCCCATGGAAGGAAGTTCGCTTTGACCATGGCGTACCTTCGTCTTCCCTAAGAATATTGATAGAGTCACACGAACCGATCCAGCCAGTCACCCTCCTCAGCCTTCTATTGCCATCCTTGTCCATGTGTAGACCCAGCATCAGCCATCGCTCCCATTCCCGCATACCGTATCCAAAATCGGCAATCAGCACTGTATCCTCTCAAGCACAATGCGATGACCCATGCATTTGCTACTACTGATCGGTCGCTCAACAGCAGACAAGGTGCACAGGACAAAGCACCAAAAATGATAGATCTGAAAAGAAAGTGAATGGAGCTCACGGACCGACATCTGCAAGGTCTAGACCAAATGCCATGTTTAGCTTTCAAAAGCAATCGGCAAATACATGTCGCTGGAAGTGACGGTGAGCTTCTTGTGCCCTGAATAATGCGCCTTTAGAAGATTTGGTGTAAATGGCTTGGTAGTGCGGATTGATGGCAAGGAAGCCGCCAGTGAGCGTTGATCGCATCTGGTTCAAGCAATGCGAAAAGACAGAAATTGAGCTTTAAATACTGTTAATTGGTCAAAAATGAATTCATTCACAAAAAACATACAACAGCGGGGATTCGCTGGTCGTCACCGACCCAACTACTAATCCGCCGGTTAGTGGCTTGACTATGGGAGAGCGGACGGGATCCCGTATTTTCCACTACCTTTGGTCGTATGT